>QFEC01000072.1:5955-17208 GCA_003316585.1 Gomphus bonarii | reverse complement strand
GCTGGTCAACTGACATGGCTAGCAACTCCAATGCTTTGGCCTGCTGCTCCACAGCCCCCACCTGCCTTTTGTACATGCATGTAAATGTAAGGGCAACTCCCTTAGTTATTCTGGAGGTATCTCACGGAGCTAAGCAGAGGAAATCCTAAGTTTATATTACTGCTATATAGATACAACATGACCAGGGTTCTCACCTAAGCAGAGGAAATCCTAAGAGAAAAGTCTAAGGATTCCGCTGCTAGGGAGTCTCTCTCTATATATACTCTTTACCTCCTTACATAAGTGGTCTGTGCGCTGATTTGTAAGCGCCCATTCCGGGGGTTACCTGAGCCTACCTCCTGGTACCAAGTCCGAAGCCCGGGTACCTGGCTCTAGGCCCCTGTCCTTCATCCTAGAGTGTCTAGTTATGGGGCAACGGATATCCTGGAGGTGACAGACATTTTGGAGGTGATGGACATCCCAGATGTGATGAATTGATCCCAGATGTGGCAGATTGAGCGGAGTCTGAATAGGAGATCCTGGAGTTGAACCGGAGTTTGAAAAGGGTCATCCCCTGACAGTAAATGCCTCAAATGCCAAGGCAAGCCAGCCCAAGACCAAGCCCACCCTTTCCAGCACCTCCATGCTCACTGGTCCTGCACATGGCCTTGTCCCCATACTTAGCCTCTTCACCTGCAGCCTCTCCACCTCACTAGCAGCATCCTTGGAATCATTGATGATGCTGTGGCCCCTCTTGTGACCGACTGAAAGGTTGCACCAATTTTTCACAGCTTGTATGGTGTGCAAGTTGCACCTGCCTCAGGCACAAGGCAGATGTCAGACTGCTTCCTGAAATTATCACAGGGGGCCCCACTCAGCTTGGCTCACTCTGCCAGCCCAGCATCTTTTGACTTCTAAAACAAAAATCAGTCAAAAATCAAAAAAAAAAATTCTTACTACACTCACCTTTGTAGGCTGCCCACTCTTCAGCCTCAGTACCTCCTTGGTACCTGCACCTGAGGTGCTCAGCAATGGCATCTCTCTCTGCTTCCCCTTATCCTTAGGGGAACTGGCCCATGGACCTTCCTTATCAATTCAACATTTTTGAGTGTGTTTTGATGCACCCATTTGTCCTCAGCTGCCTTTTTTGCCTCAGACCTCTCAGCCTTGACCTCAGCAGCTGCAGCCACTGCGACTGCCTCTTGCTCCTCCCACTCCTTCACTTCTTGTTCCTTCCACTCCAACTCCTCCTGCTCTTTCTGTTTCCTCTCCTCCTCCTCCTCCTTCTGCTCCCTCTCCAGGCATTTGACATGCTCACTGTTAGGATCTCACTTTGTGAGATTCCCGTTGCTTAGTCAATCATGATTAAGTGTTCTCTTTCTTATTTTGGAAACCCCGCTCAGTCCCTGTTGATTTCTCATCCTAGTTCTAGACCTCGCTCCAGTTCATTCACTTCACAATTCCACTCATGATATGTTTTCCTATTCAAGTAATTTCCATTGCCTCATGCAACAATCTTTGTAACAACTTCACCCAAACCTTATTCTTACTCATCTATGTTTCACCTCACCTTTGTTTTAATTCCCATTCTGAAAACCCCCTTGTTCTTTTGATTTGAAATCCTCTGACTAATTTGAAATACTAATCTCGTATATAATGTGTATATAAATTAGTAGTTCTGTAGTCATAAAATCAACTAAGATTACCCCAAGCTTTCAGTTAGACCTCACCCTCGGAAATTAGGGAATCTATGAGATCTGGATAGTACAGCACATAAGCTAAAGCCAAGCCCTACTCCGAACCTCGCCCGAAGTTACAACCTCACTCAAGTAATAAGCAAGAACCTTGGCTCAGCCCATCCTTAACACTCACATTCTTCACGCTCAGCACATTCCCTCACCTCATGCTCTGCCTTTTCCTTTTCTTCCCAACAGTGTTGGCACTTGACTTGGCATGCTTCAAGGTGTTGTTGTTCCTTGTCAGTTTCATATCCCATTATCAGATAGAAGAAGGGGGTTGTGGGATGATTGGTGGGCAAGGTTGTGATGGCAGATGACTACCCTGGGAAATTCAGCCCCCAAACAATTCACTTACCTCAGATAGGTATCCAAAACATTAATGGTTCAAACTCAACTTACTGGCTTCATGGGTTCAGCCATTAAGAGGGAGGTACTGTCAAAGTACGATCTACTGAGCCTTGGTTCACTCAGTCACACTGACCAAAGTTCTTGTGTACCATATTACAAGTTACAGACTCCCAAGTCTTACAAGTATGTTTGGTTCAGCTCAGTACCTCACACTTCGATTATATTCTTGTTTATTCACTCGCTTCACTTTGGTCACCTTTGGTACATGTATGGGCATGTATGCCCGCTTTTCATATATTACTATTCTTACATCCATATTCTATATTCTCATTTCCATGCCTTCTGCAACATTGTTGCATACCTTATGGCAACTCATTCTCTATATAAGTAATTAGTCCTGATGTATGTATTCTCCATTCAAATTATTGACTAAGTTAGACATATGCTATCAGTCCTTAAGTTAGTAGTCCAATCATTCTGTACTGAGCTTCTCAGAAGCCTACCAAGCATCTGCCCAAAATCTAGTGGCACAGGCAGGGAGATAGGCACAATGCAAGTATGTTGAAGCCAATGCCATGTCCAACCTCAGCTCATTGGACCGAGCTGAACCACCCAACCAAGGGTATGTGTACATGCACTTAACACTAGCTCACCTCCTCAGTTGTGGTTCACACTGAGGAGGGAGTTCATATGCAGGCAATGTCTCACCCACATATACTCATAAACTGGCCCTTTGGTGCCCTTCAGGTGCTCATTATGTCAGCAAGGTAAATGCCAAACCTCAGTTACATAATCCAAAGTCTGGGCAGTTAAGTCAGTGGATCCTACCAGATTATCAGGTCATATGTGTAGCCTTGAAGCAGAGGCAAAAGTGAGTGGCATGTGATAGTGTACAGAAAAAATAAACAGAACTTGTGAACATGCACACATAAAAATTCTGAAAGATTCTGAAAATTATTAGTACATATGTTGAACTGTTCTGTCTGGTTGTTTGAGAGAAAATGGTATATATTATGGTTGGAGATCTCAAAGGTGGTATAGTGCATATATGCACCCTACAATCCAGAGATGGGATCCTCTTGGTAGAGGTGGAGGAGGTTAGCAGAGAAAACTAGGTGGGTGTGGCCAAAGGATGGTGGAAGCTGGAGGCTATAGGCATTCTGTGAAACAACCATTTTCACCATGTAGGGATCCAATCATTTGTGATCTAATTTCCTCATTGGGTCAGTGGTTGTAATGTTTTGTGCATTTAGCCAGACATTATCACCAATCTTGTATGTAGGAGTAGTCTGGTGATGCAGGTCATAAAATTGTGCTATGTCATCTGCAGCCCTTGATAAGGCAGAGCATGCTTCATTGGTGGCAATCTCCATATGAGTAGCAAATTCATATAGTGCTTCTAATTGTGTTTTTCAAGTTGATTCTAGTCCCAGTCTTGGGTGCTGACCATTGTTGAGCAGGGTAGTCTGTATTGCAGAGTGGATTTGATTGTTGTATGCAAATCATCAAGAGAGATCCACTCTGACCAATCATCTTGACATTGGTTAACATAGAGTCAGAGGTATTGCTCAATTTCCTGGTTGACCCATTCTGTTTGGCCATTGGATTGTAGATGGTAGGCTGTGAAGGCAGCAACCTTGATACCCAGGAACCTGTTTAGTTCCCACATAAGAAAAATAACCAAGAAATTATCCCCACATTCCCATTCCCACTTGACTTTGAGTTATACTCAAACTTCCCATCTACACTTGAACCAAATATTAAGTGCCAGAAATCATACTTGCCTTTCCAGGACTATATTGCCACAAACTCATTGTATTACAATTTGAAGGATGTAGTTGATGGGACTATGCAACCTTGTTCACAGTAGGGTGCAAATAATTAAGAAGATTCTATTAGTTTCACTCCTCAGTGAATTTCAACACTGAGATTTGTTATCCCATAATCTGAGCATGTTGCTCGAAGGGTTCCATTGTAGTATGTTGTGACTAGTGTATGAAAGGTCTTGAAACAGCTGAAAGTGTTGTCTTTTCCTGTTAGGAAAAGTACCCACTTGTAGTATGTATAATCATCAACAATTATGTAATGGTAATTATTCCCTTGTATAGATAATGTTTTCATGGGGCCAGCAGGTCTATGTGAATGAGTGCAAATGTTTCTGTTTGGCAGTGAGTTGACACAGGAAATTTTCATCATATTGACTTACCTAGGAGGCATCCCTTGCAAGTTGAAAGTGCACATTTCTTTGATGGGTTGATACTATCAGAGAGACATTGAAGTGATGACCAGGAGAGGTGACCTAGGCATGTATGAAGCATCTCTAAAGATATTTTTGTAGCAATCGCACTGATTGAGACAGATGGGGGTGAGATTGTCATCCAATAGTGATTGCCTTGGACCTTAGCTTCTAGAAAGATAATATTGTCTTTCATTATCATTACACCATGCCCAGAGAAGGTGGTAAGATAGCCTTTCTTGCTGACCTTGAGAATGGAGAAAAATCAACCAGCAATGTCTGGGAAATGCAGAACATTTTCAAGAACAATCAATTTTGTTTCTCCTCTAACCCATGTAGTTCCTTTTATGGTGCCAATGCCAACGTATGTCATGTAGGATTTTTGATTGGCAAACCATGCAGTTTGTGCAGTGGGGAGGAGACGATATGTGGTGAAATCATTCCTGTCAGATGTGATATGGTGAGTACATCCTGAGTCTAACATCCATTTGTTATCACACATGACATAGAAGCAGATGGTTTCGGAGGCAGCTGTGGTAGGTACATTGCTTGTACTACCAGGAGGGGGTCATGTGTTTCTGTTATGATTTCACTGACTGACACAGTGTTCTTGTCACTTGTTCCTGTCACTTTTCCTTTTTTATCCTTTCCCTTTTTGTCCTTCCCTTTTTGCTCAGCTTGTGCCTCTTCTTGTAAGAGACCATGTTGTTTTTGTTGGCAGTCCTTCTCCCAATATCCTGTTCCACCACAATAATTACATTTGTCTTTAGGAGGTTTGGTACTCCTTTTTATAGCACTGATGCTAGGGGACATTCCTTGGCATACTTCTTCTGACAAAATGCAGGATCACACATTTGCAATGGTGGGGACATTGGCAGTACTGAAGCCAATTGTAGCAAGAAGGGTCTGCTTGACCACTTCATATGTGTCAGGGAGCAATTGGAGAAGAAGGAGGACATGGAGCAAGTGACTGATAGGGATACCAGCAGCAGTGATACAGGCACACAGTTCTGATTTGGCATCAATTTGCTGTGTCAGTGGGGTGTCAGTGAGGAAATGCATAGTAGTGTATTTTTCAAAGTCTACCCAAAGGTTTAAGCCTGTTCTAGTGCCATATTGGGCTGTGAGAGTGTCCCAGTTTTCTTTTAAGCTCTTCTTGATGTTGAGCGACTGGAATACAGTAATGTCTATGGACATGAGAATCAATGATATACCCTGGTGAGTGCATTTCTCATACTCCTCGAGTTTTGCAATGTCAGTGGGAGGTGATTCAGTAACTTCAGCAATACTGAGTGCATTGAGGAATAGGAGTGCCACTTTGGTTGAGAAGAACCTATTTTCCTAGTTCATGCCATCAAACTTTGGAACTTGTTGGAGTAGTTTGGCAGGTGTAGAGTTGGCCATCTTTATCATTTGAGACAGTAGTTTAAAGCAGACATTTTGTCAAAGTAGGTCATGGAAAAGAACGGGCTCAGGGCCCATAACTTGTCGAAAGGGCAAGCTTCTACGCACAGTTATTCCAGACCTAAGACAGTTGTTAAAATGGACATGTCTATAATGTAAAGAAATATGTACCTAAGACAGTTGTTAAAATGGATGTGTCTAAACAACTGCCATACAAGGTATTCTACTTATAGTGTGTAGCACATCCTCACTGTATAATAAAAGAAACATGTGGAAATGGATGGAATGTCTCACTAATAAATGAATGTGTCCCGGCGTTTAGTGTGGGCACCATCTACCCTCAATATACAAAACCTACTCAATCAGCACTATCTTTACAACAATCCCTAGCCCTTTTGGCGGCCAGAGTGTCGGTCTGCCAAATTGTCAGCTATGACCGAAAATCCAAGACGTGCGCGTTCACTTGACGCGGAAGCAAAATGAGAGAAGCCGTGTCGACGGTAATACAAAATTAAGAAAATACGGACCACAAAAATTAGCGTAAAAATACAAAAAAAAAAACTTTGAAAAATATCATAGATAATTTGAGCCCCCTTTTTATCAAAAAACATTAGAGAAATGTCAATTTAAAATATATTTGGCTTGACATGAGGGTGGATTGAAGATGTACACCCTACAAAAAATTCACTCCATGTGAAGTCCACTTTAGTTTCAGAATGTCTACCCCTCAACTGGATGCTAACTTTGAGAGCTCCATGTTAACAAGCAAGTTCTACTATGCTAGCACTCTACAATATCCAACATTGATACCCTTCTCTACGCAGTCAGAATTACACTGCTGAAGAATAAGCAGGAGTACTGGAGAACAGATGGTGAATGCTCTATAAAGTATATTGATGAAATAGTAATGTAGATACATATACCTGGAGAACAGATGGTGAATGCTCTATCAAAGAGAGTATTCCCACAGTCTCTAGGGATTAATGCGCGTTTGATTAGATAATATGTGCCCATACAACGAACAATAGACAGGGATAAGAGTTACATTCACAGAGCTGCCAACGGCTGAAGATGTGGAGAGATATCTCCGAAGTGAGAGCCAACCAAAGTTAGTAATCTCTGACCAAGTTATCTCATCCCACCTTAACAAGGTGAGGTCGCTTGGGGCTTTGATGATAAAAATTCGCTCCATGTGAAGTCCACTTTAGTTTCAGAATGTCTACCTCCACTCAACTGGATGCTAACTTTGAGAGCTCCATGTTAACAAGCAAGTTCTACTATGCTAGCGCTCTACGATATCCAACATTAATACCCTTCTCCGTGCAGTCACCATTGTTAAGTACTCATGGATTGCATCTTTGGCTTGTATGATATATGACTACGGTGAGAGTGACTTTCAGAATACACACTATTGACTAACATTCAGTCAGCCATTACCTTCGATAGCGAAGTGAGTTCCACATCTTGCTTCTGCTTTATTTGTCCTGGACATATATCAGGTCATGTTTGTGTGGATTCGCCATCGATCTGCTGGAAAGATACTATACGTAATCGTCAGTCTAGATCTTTATGTCTAAGGAATCACTATTACTCAGTTCTACTACTCACAGACTCGCTACTTCGGGATATCCTCACTCGCTTTTCAAGTCATAGGTACGTTTGTTCTGCCTTAGCATCATGAATGGATCGATAGTAATGACATTGTTGCATGAAGTCTTATTTCTTGGATCACTCTCTAACAAGGTCAGTAATTACTTCAAAATTTAGCACCATACACTGTGACTTAAGAGTTTTTTTTGGGTCAGACGTAGGTGCAAAACCTGTCAGAGCGAGATAATTGAAATATATTTACATGATTTTTCAGCTGTGATACTGGAAATAAGTTGCGAATCATATCGTACGTCATTCCTTTTCTATATATTCACTCTAATTGATAAGATAAAGTACGATAATTTTATTTGCAAGTGTAGAAGGTGAACACATAATATACATTTTCAAAAGTGCCAGTAAGCTGAGACTTACTATCGTCTTCACAGCCGTCTTAATAGCCAGGGTACACTATTTATTTTAGCATCAACATACTTATAAATATTTTTACTGACAGATCTATGTTGTTTATCATCGAAATGAAAAATATTGTTCTGGGTGGCTATCTGCACTTTTTTTATCACTTTCCTCTTGGATAATCATTTCTTGTTTGTACTACCCCGGAGGTGAATTCTGCTATTAGCACTTACCAAATGTATTCTCATCACATCCGTCTGTGCAGCGATACCATTTCCTCACCTATACAACCTGACTGGTTGCTACAGGCGTACTGCAATACCTCACTTTTACCTATTTGTGATTCCTCCAGTTGTAAACGAGGCAGTACTATGCGCCTGTATGCTTTTCAAAGCATGGTCAAATTACAAAATGAGTATGAATCACCGTTACTCAAAGTCCTGATTCGCGACAGGTCAGTTCAATTTCTCAATAGAGGGTAGTTGGTGTCCCTCACATAAGGCAGTGTACTCTACTTCTTCAGGTAATTTACATCGTTAGCATCAGCGGTGCTCAGATGGATGTGGTGACATCTCCCTTCATAGTGTCTTTGCTATACACCTTTTGAATGCCTTGACTTTTCGCTATGCTCCCCCAGACCTTATCCAACTCTTCATTGGGTAGGTCATTTATGATTTTAAAGTGAAATTTCTTATACAAACTTATTTTCAAGATGGCAATATACAATAACCTGCACCATGGGGTGTCGTTTACTTCTTAACATGATTGAGCAGTACTCCAGACAGCAAACATCATACCTTTTGACCAACAATAACCCGGGTGATGCCTCGACGATCGAATTTTCACCTCCAGAATGAGTTGAACGAGGTGGTGTAGTAACACAATGGGCGAGTGGTATATCAGTTGTAGAAAATATTAAGTTTCAGAGAGATAAATCAGTTCTTGTGCTTTTGAATCGGATTCTTTGTAGTGGATGACATTCCGTTAGTAGTCCAAAAATACTAAATTCGCAGTTCTAAACAGGTTGCTACCTCGTCGTTCTCACTTAGTTCAACATGCCCTAAAGACCACCAGAGCTATTCTAAGTATTTGAAAGGCCAGCTCTTTTCCAGAATCCTGCACTACACTTGTACTACCTGTCGCAGCCAATACTTCATTGCGGGAAAATGATGGACAAAGGTGAGATAAGACGCGTGCACAGGTGCTTGGTGGCAGTGCCTATAGTCACAAATAAACGCAATAGATGTTATTCGAATACCCCGCAAGTAACTTATTGAATCCAGAGATTGAATTGGGCTCACCATAGGACCTTCGACCACCGGACTCGTCGGAAGGACGCCCATACCTCAGTTGCCTGATTTCCCGGGTGTGCCCGATTGATTTGGAGTAACCGTCGTTAGCATAAATTACTACGATCATTGGCACTAGGTGATTAAAGCAAAAGCGAACAGATAGCTTAGGCGGCAGCTTAGCGATACTGATTTCAACCATACTCGGTTTTTCTCCCGTCAGTGGTAGTAGCTTGGAGTACCTATTATTTCTACAGAGCACACTGTCGCCGTGGTATTGGCATGACTTGGTCGGGGTTGTGAAAGTTACGTTTATTAGTAGAAGTTAGATATTATTCAAATATAACCTATTGAATCCAAGATTGAATTAGGCTCACTACAGGACGTCGGAAGGACGGCTATGCATCCGCTGTCTGATCGTCTCGATTGATTTGGAGTATTACTATCACTCATAATTTATCACGATCATCAGCACTAGGTAATTAAAAAATTACCATAAGCAGGATGGGGGCTTTACGAGCGAGGAGATGGCTTCCCGACTTCTGGTTCACGAGAGGAAAAATGAAGAAAGGGACGAACGTCCGTAGGAGCAGGGGATGTGTGCCTCCATGTGCTTGGTAATGATGATCCCCACATGGTATAAATCACAGTTTTTATATATGCATGTTACACACTAACCTTGGTTTTAGAATGTCTACCTCTCCTCAGCTGGAAGCTGTGTTCGAGTCGTCGATGTTAACCAGCAAGTTCTAACGTGTTAACACTACCGATACCCAACACTGATCCCCTTCTCGGTGCAGTGACCACCATTAAGTACTCATGGTTAGCAGCGTTAGCTTGTATGATATATGACTACGGTGAGAGCAACGTTCAGAGTAGACACTATTGACTAACAATCAGATAGTAATTACCCTTGATAGCGAAGTTAGTTCTACATCTTGATCCTGCTTTATTTTTCCTGAACGTACATCAACCAGGCCACGTTTGTGTGGAGTCGTCGTCAATCGGTCGGAAAGTTACTGTATATATTCGTCAGTCTAGATATCTACGTTTAAGGATTCATCTATGCTCATGTCCACTCACTACCCACAGACTCGCTACATCGGAATATTCTCACTCGTTTTTCTAGTCACAGGTATGTATGTTTTGCCTCAGTATTATTCAATGGATCAATACTACATTTATCCACGAAGTCTTATTTCATGGATCACTCCCTGCCAAGGTCAGTACTTCCTTCAAATCTATGCACCATACACTGTGATATAGGCTGTTTGTCAGATGTAAGTACGAAACCGGTCAGAGTTAGACGATCTAATTGGATTCATCTTTAACACGATTGCTTCAGCTGTGCTGCTCAACCAAAGTTGCAAATTGCATCGTACGTCGGTCTTTATTGCTATATTTTCACTTCAATTGAGAAGATACAGTATGATACTTTCATTTGCCAGTGTAGAAGGTGAACACAGAATTCACAAACGCGAAAATGATAATAAACTGAAACTATCATGTCATAGCCATTTTGATAGCCCGTGTATGGTATTTATTTCACACATGGACAACTGATAAACATTTCTACTCACAGATCTACGTTGTTTATCATCATAATAAAAAATTAGTATTTTGGGTGACTGTCTTAACTTTTTTATCACTTGCCACCTGGACAATTGTGTATTATTTATACTTGCCCGAAGGTGAGATCGTCTCTATTCACTCTGTCAAAAAGCTTATCATATCTGAGCAGTCCTACCATTTCCTCACCTATACAACCTCACTGGATGCTATACTCTCACCGGAATACATAACTATTATCTTTTTATGCTTCCCCCAGTTGCAAACGAAGCCATCCTATGCGCCTGCATGTTGTTCAAAGCACGGTCAATTTATAAAAATGATTATGGGTCACCGCTACTCAAGATTCTCATTCGCGACAGGTTAGTTCAAAAGATTCACGACTGGTCCTATCTGGCATCTCTAACGCAAGGCAGTGCGCTCTACTTTCTCAGGTGATTGATTGAGTTACTATCCCTTGTGCCCAGTGGGATGTAGTGACATTTCCCTTGATAGTATCTTTCTTGTGTTGCTTTTGAACATCCTTATTCTTGGCTTTGCTCCCCCTCAGTATTTTGAACTTTTATCTGGGTAGCTCATTCATGATTTCAAAGGATTTCCTGATATCAACTTGATTTTTAAGATGGCAAGTCACAATACCGTGCATCATGGGATGTCGTTTATTTCTTAACATGGTTAAGGAGTA
>QFEC01000060.1:0-41282 GCA_003316585.1 Gomphus bonarii | reverse complement strand
TTTGTTTGGCGCTCAAATATATATGTGGTCTTGTGGTCTGTGGCAATTGATGGTTCTTAGACGCTTGATATCTGCGGGTTGGGAATCGTACGCTAGACATGCACCTTCCGCTTTTACCTGACCTCGGACAAGTCCCTGCAACTTGGATACGTGTAGGGCTCCCAAACTACCTGACGTTTTCAAACTTGTTCAAAGCTGTAAACACCTACCTGGCTGCCTTCCATGCTTCTTCAGTGATTGTAGATACCCAAGTCCCTGTTATAGACGGCATTATCGGTGGTGTCCCTTTGCTTCACAGTAGTGGAACTACAAAGCCCACCGCTCAGCGACTACCTCCCACGTTGTTTGTAACGACTCCGGGCAAATTACGTGTCACGGAGGAATCAGGCGTATGTGGTATGGCTGGTTCTGGTTTTCACATGAACACCATGATGCAAGATGCCCGCCACAGAAACCACCCCTGGTGTTTATCAAGTCTCTGGGTGAGTCTTGAGTTTGTTCTTCTCGCATAAATCTCTTCATCTTCCCATAGATATGGCGACATCGCGACCAATCAGAGCATCTGGTCAGAGTCACATATATCTGTTTTAGAATGAACTCTGCTTACCAAGAAGTTAGGTTCTGGTTCTTCGCTGCTCGAACTCCTGACCCAGAGACTCGTGAGTCCTAAATAAAGTTTTTGGGCAACGAATGACATCGATCCAAAAGAACCCCTTTCTATATGGCTCAACGGAGGCGTGAGTACTTGTTCGTCTCTCCCTGCCTAAAATGATATCTCCAGGTATTGTAGCCTGGAAGCTCGAGCATGATAGGCCTTTTCCAAGAGAACGGACCTTGCAGAATAACAAATGATAGCAGTGGCGTCACTCTCAACCCTACTTCATGGAACGAGGTCTCCAACATGCTTTTCATTGACCAGCCAGGTACCCATACATCTGTATTCTCCCCGCATACCTTCCTGACAGTTTTCTGCAGTGGGGGTTGGCTTTTCTCACGGGACAACTACTGTGGGAACGTCGCTCGAGGCAGCCTCAGATTTATGGAAGGTTGTGGTTATGCTTGTTACGAGTCCTGTTATCCTGACTAAGACCTTTTAGTTCCTACAAGTATTTTTTGCAGATCCCAGGTTTTCAAAATATGCCAAGAATGAGTTCGCCATTTGGACAGAGTCTTACGGAGGTTAGTCCTTGCATTGACTTGCAAGCTGTGTGTCTAATAATATGATAATCCTAGGTCATTACGGTCCGACTTTCGCTGCGTACGTTTGTACACTCTTTTATCGATCTTCGTTTTCATCCTTTTGCCTCAGGTATTTCCTTCGGCAGAATGCAGCCATTTCCAAGGGGACCATTTCTGGAGTTTCTATCAACCTCAAGGTTCTCGGTATTGGCAATGGGCTCACAGTGAGTACCCGAAACTTCGCAATGCAAATCGCATCATTTATCCAATCTGTTTTCAATCCAGGACCCACTTAATCAATATCCAGGTATATATTTATATTACTGTATATATCTTAATTACACAAAATCAAGGTTATATCTCATATGCCGCCACGAATGGCTACCATCCGCTTGTCCCACATTCAGTCATCATGCAGGCCAATACGAGTTTCTTCGGGAGCGGCGGATGCAAGGACCAGGTTGGTACACATTTCGATTTTTCATTTATTTACTCAACACGAACCTTGCACTTTAGATCACGAGTTGCTATAACGATGGTTCGAAATCTGTATGTTCGGGTGCCCAATCCTTTTGTAATCAGAAGCAAGCTATACCATTCTTCTCTTGCACGCTTGATTACACTGATGTACGTCTTATTCTAGGGTCCTTTCTCCACTCGCAGGAAATTGGGATGTCTATTATGTTCCATCTCCAAACCCTGACCCGTAAGGTCAGCTTCTTCTTTATATATCTTTTCGAGACCGTTTTTGTCCAGGTATCCTCCGGATCTCACCCGGTACCTTACTTCGAATATTACATCAATGATCGGCGCGGAGTGTACATGGCAGCAGACCAATTTCGATGTTTACAAAAATTTTGCACAAACCGGGGACTGGATGTCAAATTCTCGTCTCGACTTGCAGACCGTCATCAACGCGGGGGTATGAATTTTTTTTCAAAGCGCTGTGGTTGCTCATCCATGTGTCTTACCATAATTTTCTGCAGGTCCGAACCGTTATTTATGATGGTGACGCAGACTACATTGTGAATTATCAGGTCAGCTGCTTTTAGGACTAGGCGAACATTTATCATTAATCATTTTCGTTGTTTAGGGAGTCGAAGCTATGGTATATCCCTCTCGTCCTTTATTATTATTATCATCATCATGTCAATTACCATTGATTCTACCTTTCCCCGAACCACAGGTCGATGCACTTCAGACAAAGTTCACAGCTGCATACCATGCCCAGTTATTTACCAACTTCAGCGTTGCAGGTCAAGTCGCAGGCTTGTACAAGAACGCTGGGACGTTCTCCTACGTAAGTTATTGTTGAAAATCTGTGAACGCTCTTTAATCATAAGTATGTTTTCCAGTTGAGAATTTTTGGCGCTGGTCACGAAGTTCCAGCGTATAAATTTGGCACTCTGAAGAGAGGAGAGGCGGCGTTGCAGATGTTCTCACAAACCATGGCTAATCAGTCTCTGAGATCGACGTGAGACCTCACCGTGATGTATATCAATTATTTGGAAGCAAGAGATTTATATGTTTCTGTTCACGATATGTAACCTATGTTGGAGAGAACCCGTTTCAATTGAGACAGTGGATTTGAAAACACTATGTTTCATCCATTGAAGGTGTTGCCTGTGTTATGAAATATAGGCAATTCTATTAATAGTTTAGATTACTGGTAGAAAAAGCCCAGTCACTCACAGTTGAGTCCGGTGTTTAGTGGCCATTGAGCCAAGTGGCCATGTGGCCAGAGTTATTGTCTCTAGTACTCCCTCTCAGTTTTCTTAACAGCCTGCTCCTCAAAATATCTTTCTCCGATGTTGAGCAAGAAACAACACCCTAAGGAAGAAGCTACTACAACAACCCAACTAAGTGAATGACGGTCAGCACCAAACTCTACGAGGATAATGGAAAAGGTAAAATTCAAAGCAAAATTCTTGCAAGCAAAAAGAGGAAAATACCGAGAGGAACTGCGCGATGGCCCACGAGACAAAATACAATATATTGGACATCTTTCATGAGCTTACGATCCAGCTGAGGGAGAGCTGACCTACTTGTCATTGATCAGTAAGCTAAGTAAATACGCCATGCCTTATACAGCATAAGAGTCCAGACGATTGTCTCAAACAACAGAGGAGCGAGCCAAAATAACTAACCTTTGTAAAGAATCTTACTGACACGATACTTCGATAACGTAGTAAAGGCATGTGTGAAAGCTTGGTGCCAAGGTGTTCATCATTCATCCAATAGGTAATAAATTGGCCTTGAGTTAGGCACGTGGATGATGTTCTGTGAAGTGATAGGGAAATCTAGCAACCCACCAGTCAGTTCACTCTGAATGATGATGTGGACTACACCCCTCTTATTACCAATAAAAGACTCCCCACTTGGTGTTTGAATAGAAAGTCCTGTATTTTCTCGAACAAGTCAATGCTCTAGACAGATGGCTGGATGGAGTCAAATTGTAATTGTCCAACCAGATGTGAGACCTTGCCTCTGTGCTGGACAATGTTGGATATTACCGGCCTATCATCAAGCTCCTTTGTAATATTTCCCATCATAATGTTGCTGAAATTCATCTGTGATGCCAATTTGGCTCATTCCTATTTTCCCTGTTACAGCTCTGTTGACTCACAACTGTTATGATGTTACTCCTTTGCTTTTCCCACAGTACCTGCCTAGTCAAACTTCCTGACACAAAACACCTCAAGGATGAGTAGCCTTTAGGTGAGTCATTAATTCATTCTGATGGGTTGTTGTTCTGAATATTAAATTGACCAATATTAAATGTACCCCAACTCTTAGAATCAGCCATGAAAGCTGTTGCAGCCTGGTTTGATATTTCTACAGCATTAAGATCAGCTTCATGTGTATCTATGGTCAGCTAAGTCCTGAGTGATCAACCTGATGGTCTGGGCAATAGTTCTCCAGGACTTGGGGAGGTTCCTGAGAATGGTAGCAGTATGTTTGAAATCTGATATTGACATCTCCCATTCTATCAAGCTGGTTCCTGTACTCTTTCATAGTAGTAATATATGATGGAACAGTCTGACCCCTTCAACCATATGGTGATTTTAATACTTCATCCCGATAATACTGATTTTACCGGGATGATTAAATTGAAATTCTTTATCAAGATCTTCCACACCTCTGTGAGCTTATTTATAGAGTCAATTGCTTTCTGGTCAATTGCTTTCTGGAACTCAGGGGTGATACGTATGAGTATCTGGCTATATGCTCTGTTATTACGATCCCACTACTCCTCCTTGAGGTTTGAGAGAGGAGCATTTCCTATGTGGGGGACTCTACCGACAAGAGCAGTTGCTGTATTAGCAGTGGTAGGGAGTATTCCATACTAATGATGGTGTTATATGTATGTCTACCTCGATAGTGGACTCGGCTCGGCTTGGCTCGGCTCGACTCAGTTCGTACATCCGGACGACATGGAATAATAATAATGTATGGGTCATCTCATGTGTCTCGACTCGTAGAAACTGATTATGAATAAAATAAATGGTGAATACAACGAAAATAAAAGAAATAAAATGAATACGCGAGACTCGATTGAGTTTTTCTCTCTATATTTCAATTTTATTTTATTTTCATTCAAAGACGAAGCTTGAAGGTCTACTGTTCCATTCGTGATCATAGATAAGGTAAGGGGGTGTCTGGAGGCTAAGAAGGAGCAGTGAGATCTGGCTGTTGGTACACTGGTGGGGTGTATAATGGGCTGGGCTGAGCTTCAAAAGCACGGGCTTGGGCTAGTGGCGGAATGGTGGAAAAGTGAAACTTACTGTTCTCACTAAGACATCCGGAGCACAACTCTCCAAGCATGATCTAGTTTAAAAAAATCATATGTACACATGCAAATAAATGAATGGAGCAGTTTGACGGTACAGGTCTCTAAAACGGGTTACGGACGCCCCGACCACCCCAGCTACACTGCTGTGATATTCATAGGTATTATTTATTGGAGAGGTGGTAAACCCACTTGTTTCTCCGCAATCAGTTCTCGATACACACCAGAAATGGAAGATATCATGTTGAGGACAGCGGATTGTTAGACATGATTTGCGAGAACATCTGCAGCGCCGCCTGACCCCTCTGGAGGGTTCCATATTTATACGCCGGAACCCCGTGACCTGCTCCGAATACCCTTACTTGGCGATCGTGTAATTTACAGGGCGTTCTACAGCATTTTTTTTTTAAAAAAAGTCAACTTACATAAGAGAACGTGCCAGCATTTTTGTACAAGCCTGTGACTTGGCCTGTGACGGAGTAATCAGAGAAAGTGGTATTCAGCGGTGAACTTGGTCTGGAGTGCATTGAGTATACGAGCAGAAAATTAGGATCAGAATGAGATCGGTATCACAAAGACGACGCAAGTATACCATGGTTTCGACTCCCTAAACAATAGAAAATTTAATTTCACAATCTTCACAGAGTAAGCAACTGACCTGATATTTCAAGATGTAGTCTGCATCTCCGTCGTATATAATTGTTCTGACCTGCGGAGACCAAATAGTGAGGAAACACAGATGACCAAATCATTATTGTTGGAACAAATTCATACCCCTGCGTCGATGACGGCCTGCAAGTCAAGACGGGAATTCGTCATCCAGTCCCCTGTTTGTGCGAAATTACTGTAGACATCAAAATTGGTCATTTGCCATTGACTCTCCGCGCCGATCTTCGAGGTGACTTTTGAAGAATTAAGGTACGGCATGAGAACCGGAGGATAACTAGATAATAAGGACAGAGAAAGATAAATAAAGAAGAACGTTGACTTACGGGTCAGGGTTGGGAGATGGAACATAATATAAATCCCAATCCCCTGCAAGTGGAAGGAGGATACTAGAAAAAATATTAGAGTAGTCCAGAGTGCGAGAGAAGAATGATATAGCTTGCTTGCTGTTACAGAACGATTGCGCATTCGAGCAGACGAATGCTGAACCAGTTTTATAACAGCTAGTGATCTGAAGTGCGAGGTTCATATGCTGGGGTAAGCCAATGATCACGCAAAATATGTGGCAACCTGGTCCTTGCATCCCCCGCTCTCGAAATAACTCGTATTGGTCTGCTTGATGACTGCAGACGAGACAAGCGGATGGTAGCGGTTTGTGGCGGCATATGTCATATAACCTTGATTTTGATATGTGAGCTATGAAAGACATTGAAAAGAAAAAAAACATTACTTGGATATTGATTGAGCGGATCATTGAATGAATATTGGACGAATGAATGATATTACTCGCTTATTTAGTGTCTGGGACTCACTGTGATCCCATCCCCGATACCAAGGTACTTGAGGTTGATAGAAACTCCAGAAATGGCCCCTTTGGAAATGGCTGCATTCTGCTGAAGGAAATATCGGAGGAAAAAGGATGAAAACGTACATCGATAAAAGAGTTTGCAAACGTACGCAGCAAATGTCGGACCATAATGACCTACAATTATCATATTATCAGACACAGCTGGAAAGTCAATATGAGGACTAACCTCCATAAGACTCCGTCCAGATAGCAAATTCATTCTTGGCATACTTTGAAAACCTTGTATCTGCAAAAAATATTTGCAGGAACTAAGAGTCTGAGTCAGGATAACAAGACTCACAACTACAACCTTCCACATGTCTGAAGCTGCTTCGAGAGACGTCCCAACTTTAGTTGTCCCGTGAGAATAGCCAACCCCCACTGGAGAAAACGGTCCGTCAGGAAGGTATGCGGGAAAATTGTAGATGTATAGGTACCTGGTCGATGTAAAGCATATTCGAGACTTCGTTCCATGAATTAGGGCTGAGAGTGACGCCACTGCTATCATTTGTTATTCTGCAAGGCCCGTTCTCTTGGAAAAGGCCTATCATGCTCGAGCTTCCAGGCTACAATACCTGGAGATATCATTTTAGGCAGGGAGAGACGAACAAGTACTCACGCCTCCGTTGAGCCATACGGAAAGGGGTTCTTTTGGATTAAGGTCATTCGTTGCTCGAAAACTTTATATTGACCACTTACGAGATTCTGGGTCGGGAGTGCAACAGCGAAGAACCAGAACCTAACTTCTTGGTGAGGAGAGTTCAGTCTAAAACAGAGGTGTACACGGCTCTGACCAGATGCTTTGATTCGACGCGATGTCGCCATACCTATGAGACTATAATCGGGATATTATTGACTGAAAAATATCATCAGTTCCGGAACGATTTGACGACATATGGAGACCTCTAACAGGCAAGTTTTAGAAACTGTCACAAGGTGGCATGCTCCGTCACTGGTTTCTGGACATTAATATGTATCTCTTTGCAGAAACTTTGCAAATATATGTAGCCGTCCAGCAACCACGTGGGCTCGGGACAAGTTTCGTCGTGTTGCTGACATGAGGTACATTTCCCGGATCCTATGAGGGTTCCAACCAACATACAAGTGATTTCCATACAATATCAAAGGGTGAATATCTGATCCTCCTGTCAGCAACAGGCCTTGGACAGCTATTTGCGGAGTTTCTGAAAAAGGGAATCCTTGTCTGTGCTTAGACAAACTTTCTTTTTTTTTAAACTTCTTAAATCGGCGGTCATAAATAGGAGTCCGCCATCACGGGAATGATCCGGGGGTTAAAAACAGTATATCAGACCATTTTGAGCACTCAAGCCCCCCGAAGAACCCTGGAATGATGTACGTTTGCCGCATCACATATGTGTACAAAGTTAAATGTTCACAAAAAATCAATTGCTTGACCATTCGCGACCGACCCCTCCCTTGCTGCGCGTCCAGCCGGGTCGTTCAGGGAGCTGATTTTTAGGACTTCTCGAGTCCACTAATTCTAACTCTAACTCTAACATAGCAGCACTTCTGATAGTATTTTATGTACAACCTACAAGCACAATTGCTTGTAGTGGTTTTGGGGCTGGGGACATTTAGCGGGAACTAGGGAACTCGTAACTGGCGACTAGAATCCGCATGCACAGATGATCCCGACAGCCCTCAGCCCAGGGTTTGTGCAACTGTAGCCCTCTCCCCTTTCTTTTCCCCTATAAATTCATGATGGTCCTTACATAAGTGCTCCGACAGTTTGAACGCTTGTACATGTGGATTATAGTGGATCCATCACTGGCATGGTTCTTAAGGCTGAGTGATTTCTGCGGGTTAGGAATACCAGTCAGCTGTACGCCAGACATGCATCTCCCGGTTTTACCTGACCTCACACACATACCCGCAACTTGGACATGGGCAGAGCTCTCGAGTCATCTGGCACTTTCAAACTTATTTAAAGCTGCGACCACCTACCTGGCTGCCTACCATGCTTCTTCAGTGATTGTAGATCGCGAAGTTCCTGTTGTAAACGGCATTATTGGTGGTGTGCCTTTGTCTTCCAGTGGTGAAACCACAAAGTCCACGGTTGAACGACTATTTCTCAAGCCATTTGTAACCACGCCGGGAAATCTACGTGTCACTGAGAACTCAGGCATTTGCGGTACGTCATGGGTCCGGTTTCCTTTCACATTAACACCATGATGTAAGATGCTCGCCACAGAAACCACCCCTGGTGTTTATCAAGTGTCTGGGTGAGCCTTGAGTTTGTCCTCCTCGCATGAGTTTCTTCATCTTCTCATAGGTATGGCGACATCGCGTCCAATCAGAGCATCTGGTCAGAGCCGTGTACATCTCTGTTTTAGACTGAACTCTCTCACCAAGAAGTTAGGTTCTGGTTCTTCGCTGCTCGCACTCCCGACCCAGAATCTCGTAAGTGCTCCATACAAAGTATTCCAGCAACGAATGACCTTAATACAAAAGAACCACTTTCCATATGGCTCAACGGAGGCGTGAGTACTCATTCGTCTCTCCCTGCCTAACATGACATGTCCGGGCATTGTAGCCTGGAAGCTCGAGCATGATAGGCCTTTTCCAAGAGAACGGGCCTTGCAGAATAACAAATGATAGCAGTGGCGTCACTCTCAACCCTAATTCATGGAACGAAGTCTCGAATATGCTTTACATCGACCAGCCAGGTACCTATACATCTACAACTTCCCCACATACCTTCCTGACGGACCGTCTTCTACAGTGGGGGTTGGCTTTTCTCACGGGACAACTAAAGTTGGAACGTCTCTCGAAGCAGCTTCAGACATGTGGAAGGTTGTAGTTGTGCTTGTTACGAGTCCTGTTATCCTAACTCAGACTCTTAGTTCCTGCAAATTTTTTTTGCAGATACAAGGTTTTCAAAGTATGCCAAGAATGAATTTGCTATCTGGACGGAGTCTTACGGAGGTTAGTCCTCGTATTGACTTGCCAGCTGTGTCTAATAATCTGATAATTGAAGGTCATTATGGTCCGACATTTGCTGCGTACGCTTGTACCCAGTCTTTTATCGATGTACGGTTTTCATCCTTTTTCCTCAGGTATTTTCTTCGGCAAAATGCAGCCATTGCCAAAGGAATAATTTCTGGAGTTCCTATTAACCTCAAGTTCCTTGGTGTTGGTAATGGACTCACAGTGAGTACCCGAAACTTCGCAAGCAAACCACGTGATTCAGTCGTTCCGTTTTTAACACAGGACCCACTTCATCAGTATCCAGGTATAAATATATATTTTATAAGCTCCACATGTCCCAATTGCAAAAACCCAAGGTTATATGTTATATGCCGCCACGAACAGCTACCATCCACTTGTCTCGTCGGCAGTCATCAAGCAGGCCAATACGAGTTACTTCGAGAGCGGGGGATGCAAGGACCAGGTTGGGACATATTTCACGTGAACATTGATCTATCCAGCATGAAGCTTGCACTTTAGATCACGAACTGTTATAACACTGGTTCAACATCCGTCTGCTCGAATGCGCAATCGTTCTGTAACGACAAGCAAGCCATACCATTCTTCTCTCGCACTCTGGACTACTTCTCATGTGTGGCTTATTCTAGTATCCTCGCGCCACTCGCAGGGAATTGGGATGTCTATTATGTTCCATCTCCAAACCCTGACCCGTAAGGTCTACCTTCCCTATATCTAGCCCTCTGAGACCGGTCTTTCTAGCTATCCTCCGGATCTCGTGCCTTACCTTACTTCCTCGAGTCTCGCCTTGAAGATCGGCGCGGAGAGTCAATGGCAAATGACAAATGACGATGTCTATAATAATTTCGCACAAACAGGGGACTGGATGACGAATTCCCGTCCCGACTTGCAGACCGTCATCGATGCAGGGGTATGAATTTCTTCCAGAAATACCGGTTTGGTCGTCCGTGTCCCTCACTGTTTGGTATCGGCAGGTCAGAACGATTATCTACGATGGAGATGCAGACTATATATTGAATTTTAAAGTCAGCTACTTTTAATACCAGGCAATCATTTACCTAAGTTAATCGTTGACTTTTTTTCGGTGATTAGGGAGTCGAAGCTATGGTATAACCCCCTCTTCCTTTATTATTACTATCATGACATTCCTCATGTGATCCCGCCTTCTTTTTCCTGAAACTCAGGTTGATGCACTTCAGACGAAGTTCACGGCTGAATACCATGCACAGTCATTCACCGACTATTGTGTTACAGGCCAAGTCACTGGCATATACAAGAACGCTGGGACGTTCTCCTACGTAAGTTGTTTTTTGAATGTTTTTGTAGGTCTTTAATCATTGGTATATGGTCGCCAGGTAAGAATTTTTGGGGCTGGACACGAAGTTCCGGCCTATAAATATGGTACTCTCAAGAGGGGACAGGCGGCGTTGCAGATGTTCTCACAAATCATGGCTAACCACTCTCTGACATCGACGTGATACCTTCAGTTTGATCTATATCAATTAGTTGGAAGCAAGAGATTTTATATCATTTTAATATATATCTCTTCTCACGATTCAACGCCTATGTTGGAGAGGTCCCATCTCGATTGAAACAGCGGATTTAAAAATAAACCAATGTTACATCCATCGAATGTGTAACCTGCTCCTCAAAACATCTTTCTGAAATGTTGGACGAGAAGCAAAACCCTAGGGAAGAAGTTACGGCAACAGCCCAAGTATGAGAATGATAGCTAGCATCAATATGATCCAAGATTCGAATACGTCTCTCTCTCCAAACCCTACAAGTATACCAGGAGGCGGTAGCCACAGGAGACAGGTTACAAGCAGAACGAGAAAAACACTGTACGGAGACAGGTTTAATAGCTAATTTACTTGGAGAAACTGCGCGTGATGGCTTACGAGAAGAGATATGATATGCTGGACATTTTTCGTGAGTTTACGATCCAGCTGAGGGAGTCTAAGAGATGAGCTACCTGTCACGGATCAGTATAAGTAAAGAAGATAGATTTACTTTCTGTGCTCAGGAAGGCTAGTTCTATTCAGTGAGTATCTGCAACTGATCAGAGTATGTTCTTCTCTGAGAGCAAAATTAGCTATATAACAAGGCACTGCCGCCGGATGAATCCTTTGGAGCTTTGATCCGCCTTTAGTATTGGTTTTGTAAGGTCTTCAAAATATGCATACAACTATGCGAAAGTTCTTCAGTCCCGTGATTCAGATTGCGAATATGGTAACGCATAATGGTAGATTGGACCTTTTTCTTCTGAGCCGGTTCTAATTTCCTTCAATGGATAAGGGGGAAACCTGCCATTTATTCGGAAAGTGTTCGTTTGAAGAATGCGTAAGATATAGCAGGCGCTGAAGTACCGTCTTTCGAGACTGAGCTTGAGATGCTGATGGCATGGCGCATGCATTTGTTAAGGAGATGGATCCAGATATCATCATCAGTTTCAACATCTCCTATTTCGATCTGCCATACTTACTGGACCGTGCCAGAGCTCCAGGTGCCAACCAGTTTCCTTATTTGGGTAGGATGAAAGGTGTGTGTCCTTTTTTTTACCTGGCTTCATAGTTTATGTTACAAGTTGATTTCGTACTTGGAGAAATAAAGATCCAAGTGAAAAACGTTGTTTTTTACACTAAGGGAAAGCGCCGTGATATAAAGGAGGGGCCTCTCTCTTAACTTGTTGCGGTATATTTAAAATGAACATGAGCTCCCCAGTTATAAGCTCGGTTCTGCTTACGCACAATTTCTCGGAGACCAGAAAGAAGAAGGGGTTGATTGGTCAGTCGTTACCAAAAATGTGGAAAGACTCATCAAAATCAAGACGTCAATTGGCAATATATTGTTTAAAGGTTTATAAGTTCACCTCCCTTGTAATTTCACCGCTTATGATTTACTTTAGGGTGCATACCTTCCACAACTTCTGATGGGAAACTCGTGTGTTTGGTGAAGTATGTGGAGATGGCCCGCGTAACCGGAGTGCCATTCAATTATCTCTTATTTGGAGGGCAACCTATCAGAGTGATGTCACTTCTCTATCGTGAGGTAAGTAAGAAAGAACGAATACCTGATTCCCACTGGAATATCTCTTTTCTCTGAAGATAATGCTATTCATTGTCCTTACGTTTAAACTTGGTCAGGCAATCATTGTGCGGGCTATAAAGGCCTGACGGGCACCGGACCTCTGAAAAGATACGATGAGGTACCAATCAACGTAGAAGGCTTACCCACGCCAAGTATTATATTGGCGCACAACCCGTGCTATACGACTTTGCCTTTGCTATCGAGGGAGACGGGAAAAAGCTCAACAACTTTGTTTAGGATACTGACGATATTGTAACGCCAAACGGAAGTACGTCGAATCGTCGTGAAGGTTGTTTGACTGACATTTCTTTACACCCTATTTTGTCACCGCGACAATCAGGAAAGGGTTTATTCATGCAACCTCAGGAAAATTTCCATCCCCACAGCTTTCGTGGAGTGTTATTGCATTGAGTCGACAGGTGGCGGAGTCAAAGAAGTGCTTCAGTAAACCGCCAAAGCTCCTACTCCATTTGACCCTCTCCGAAACTCCTAGGATTACGGATCAATCTCACTTGCAAAACATTCTATTCCGGTGAGACGTGGCCGTGGCGAGTGTAGCGCGTGGGATGTATAACCCTGTTGTGAAACGGCGAGTGTATCTCAGACACTACTAAAGCGTGGACGAGTCCTTCGATTGAAGTATTACCGCGACTACTAGTCAGATTGGAGCGAACTTTAGGAATGAACACGTTGATCCAAGCGATTGTATGCATAAAAGCTAAAGGATCAGTGAACCGGTGACTGGATCTACGAGGGGTGGTATTTCTCCAACCCACTTAATGACACTTTAAACGACCACAAGTGTTTAGCAAATGTTCAGATGTTACTAATGTCAACGTTCACGGAACAAATGTCTGAGAAGTCTGAGAAAAATAGATAGAGATGCTTCTCCACTACAACTAAGAATTGATTGATTTAGTACCTTAGGAAACTAGTAATAATATCAGCTACCACATGCAAGTCTAGCGTGCCGCTAGAGGTAGAATATATAATATAAAGGGGTGAAGGTTCATGATGCGATGAAGTGAAAATACGACTTATCCTCCACGGACTCGCTCGTGAGGCTCCTGCCATGGGACACCTATGGGTGACGTCAGATGCCATTCCTGGATGATGACCAGCTACCAACCCAATAATTCAAAGATCTTCTCCTCCGAGTCTGAGCAAAGCAGAGAGCCTAGATAACAGCATTTTATGTCAAAAAATACCTAGAGATAGCCAGAGAATTAGAGGACCTGCACAAAGTTTTTTAGTTCGATCTTGAGGATCTCGGACAACTTCTTGAAATAGGCCCCTTTGATTAAGACTCATGTTCATCTTGTTCGCTTTGAGGCGGATGGACCTATTGAACTGCAGATTGATTGTGACTTAATGTTCGCATCCTTTAATCATTGACTCACAATGTCGTCACCCTGATGATTCACGTCATGTCGATCCAATATTAACAACACCAGTAAGAGAACTCACGGTATAGTATATTCGTGCGGCACCACGACATTCATACGGAATACATAGTATGTCTTTAGATTTGTTGTAATTGTGAATACGGAATTTCAGTTACACATAACGGACATACCAATTCTTCTGCGACGTGATTCTGAATCCTTCAGACACAATCCTCGATATGTGGCCTCCAGGCTTTCCCAGCTATCGGGCAGCGCTAAGTCTTCTGTGAGAATTCCCTGCTTGTGGAGTAGGTTGTATAGACGAAGAAGTATTCCTAGGGTAAAAATGAATGGGATTTTGTATGAACGACGAAGAGAGGAACAAATTAATTTAGAACCTGCGTGTGTATGCCCGTCATCGGTGTTACGTGTGAGAAGAATATCAATATCCCCACAAGTTTCTTTACCCCTAGTAAGCGTAAGATATCAGTGAAGTCAATGTATCTTGAGCAAGGTGTAGAACGACCTTCGGAAACTTCCCATGATCTCGAGGGACAACTTGGCATCGATACTGAGGGCTAATACAATTGTTTGCGAGGTTCATCCTGTTCAAACTTCTCATTGTAATTAACTCACCGGTCGCCTTGATCTTCAAAAATATTTCCTCGGCTTCCTTGCGAGGCATCCGATCGTTTATGTCTGTTGTTTTTTTATTGATGAGTTTTTAGATTTGTATTAAGATAAGTGTGCGTGCCTTCATAAAATTTCAATCCAATCTGGAGATTGAAAAAGGATGGAAACAAATTGGATAACAGCATTCGCATAGTACACCTTACCTCCTGGGCCGTGCTTAACTTGTGAGTACCATTTTGAACAGCTCGCCTGATATCATCAAGGCTTGTGAGACCCTTGTAAAACCATTTTCTTGCCGTGCTAGAACCTAGATTCTCCAAAAATCAGTTGGGGCGATTGACTTGTGGAACATTAAGCACTTACCAACGCCGTAAATACCACTGAAAAGTCTCATCACTTTTAAACCTTCCGTATTTGTATATTTTATTCGCTGTAATTCCCCTGTCCGAATGATTTCCATAATCTTGAAATTGCTAAGAGTTACTGCTGAGTATGCAAAGAAGCTGGCTGACCTTGTCCGCAGTTTTTCCAGAGATGCCACTAAGTTTCAATGCTTCTTCTCGAGATTTGATTCCGGTAGGATGTGTCTTCAAACTACCAATTGCTGTCCACGACATTGAATCACGAGATAAAGGGATCCTGGATTCAAACGAACCTTTTTGGTAACTAATGACACGCCATTTATCATCGTCGGTTCCATTGTCCCGATGCATCTCTCTCAATTCCGCCAGCTGTTCCGATCTTGGTTTAACAGTGTGACTGGTAAAGAGAAGGTTATCACCTTTTCAATGATGTCCCAATTGGGTGAAACGCCTTGAAGATGTATTCCCTTCTTATCGCATTGGAAACCCTGGCATACAACAGATTTAATGAGGAGTAAGAGGGACCTTCTTTCAAAATTACCTTCAGTTTAGGTCTCTTGAAGTCATCGGAAAGGGTGTGTATTGATGGTTTATCATCGAGTCCCTAATGACAGTCCTCTCAGTGTCCTATCAACCAGGATATAAAGTAACAGACTATGATTCCGGCCTCTTCGCGTGCCTTGGCGTAAAACGGCAGCAGAGGGTCTTCTTTCTGCTCCTTTTGAGCAGGAAAAAAAGATGCTTCTGCGTTGCTCCGTAAGGAAGAAGATGATGCACGAGGGCCTTTATTTTGCAGGATGTCGTTCTCCCCGTCATCTTGAGAATCGTTTACTGTGGTAAACTCCCTGTCCATCGGAGGTCAGGCATGCACGGGGCATGAGAATGACATACTCAATGACCGAGTGTTCATTGGTGGTGGACCAGTCACTCCCTGTCCCCTTTCCCTTAATACCACCTCGCTCTTGGCGATACTTCTGCGCTATCCTTTGTTTGTAAGATTCATGCATAATTTCAGAGTCTGGCGTCCCATTCTAAAACCCGAAGATCAAGAAACTTTAACAGAGAAAATGGATTGTGAAATTGGGACTCACATTGAGTCCGCTGACAATCCAGTCCCATTTTACGGTATGTACGTTTGGTGGAATTTCGGTGAGAGACGTTAATCCAAGTGCCCGAAGAGTTTTCTTCGGTGTGATGGTACTTCCACCAGGAATAATATGAGTGACGACTTCCGGATCGTAGTGCGTTGCAACTTGACCACCATTTCGCGCAATCTATTCATACGTACTCGGTTATAACTCATATTACCACCTGTGACACTAATCGCTTACGATATCAAGTTTAATTCTGGTGTCCTTAGATGATTTGTTTTGCTCCTCAAACACCAAGTAGATAACTTTGTCCTTCAGAAATAACTTTTCGGCCGGAGTGTTTGAAACTCGAGCATCCCACTTGTCCTTCAAAATGGCGGCATATTGGAGAGGCGTCATCAATTTTTCTTGATCATCTTGAGCCTTCTTGGTTTTCTCGGCTTCCTTTTTTGCATGCAATGCAGCTTTTCTGGCAGTACGATCATTGCTCACTTGGTTTTTCTCTGACTCGTTGCGACTTGACACTTGACCCTCAGTCTTCCGTCGTGAGGCGTATTGTGACACTCTCGCTCGTTTCGATTTACCAACAGGGATGCCACCAGAAGAATCGCTAGCTCCCTGTCCGTTCTGAGCCTCTTGACCTTGACAAGGCGTAACAGTAGGAGTTGTTACATTATTAGACAGGAATGCTGATTCTTGGGGGGCATGAACAGAAGTGGATGGAACAATTTTGTATATTGCATCCGGAGGATCACCTAGGGTTCTTGAATTGGCTGCTTTATGTTGATGAGGAGGACTTGCTCGATCAGGGTTTGGTAGTGTCACAAGCGACGATGAAGGGGAAGGAAAAAAACCAGTATTATCAGAAGATAGTGAGATACGGGATACTCTGGGTTTCTTGTGAGAACGTATTCTGCCTGGTGACATAGAACGGCTGTCTTCATTCACACTCTCGTTGCCCTTCGTGACGTTACTGGAATCATCAACGAGTGCAGGTGTCCTCAGCTCTTGTGTTTCAGTTCGTTTTCTCCTGTTATTCCGTGTTCAAACCTAACATCGGCATCATGAACCCATGAGGCTCACTTCTTGTTTTGGTGCACTCTTTCTTCATATTGCTCCCAATCTGAATCTGAAATATTTAGTCGCTCTTGTTGTTCTTTGAAGAACTCATCCACATCGATTGGCTTGACCATGCTGGCTTCGTGTTGATACAACGTCACTTGAATATGATATCGCTGGTTGAAAGGATAGTGGCGTCTTCCATCCACTGCCACCCACAAGACCAAGCTCAGACAACCCGCCAAATCTTAACCAGACTGACTAGTTACATGCTCGCCTCCGCCGCTCGAGCGACCTCTACAAGAGGTATCGCATCGAGGTCGAGATCTTTCGCATCAGTTGTCGATGCGGCAGGCATTAAGATTGCCGCAGTTGACAATGGTCAACCAACGTCTTCAGTTACTTTTCTAGTGAAAGCTGGTAGCCGCTATGAGAATAAACCTGGCGTTGCTCATGCCCTCAAAAATTTTGGATTTAAGGTATGTCTGAAGTCATAGGAAACACCTTGATTAACAAGTCTCCTAGAACACTACGGAACGCTCGGCACTAAGGACAGTTCGCGAGTCTGAACTTTACGGAGGGGTCCTTTCTTCATCTTTGACTCGGGAGCACTTGTCCTATACCGCTGAATTCCTCAGAGGGGACGAGTGCGTACAGTTATACATTCCCGAAGCGTACATCGCTTATAATTTCCAAGAGGATATTTTGTTGACGTACTCGCTTCCATTCTCACTGCTACACGCTTCACCCGTTATGAACTCGAGGAGAGTGTGCTTCCTCATGTTGAAGCTGAATCCACTGTCGCACAGTCTGACCCTTGTACGCATGCTGTCGAGTTAGCGCACGCTCTTGCCTTCCGCTCCGGTCTCGGCAGGTCATTATTTGCCCCGTCTCACGCCCATATCACTGTTGGAGACATTCAAAGTTACGCAGCGTCTTCCTTTGGGAAGGGGAATGTTGCTGTTCTCGGAACCGGAATATCTCAAGATACCCTGGCC
Source organism: Gomphus bonarii (assembly GCA_003316585.1). Taxonomy (NCBI): domain Eukaryota; kingdom Fungi; phylum Basidiomycota; class Agaricomycetes; order Gomphales; family Gomphaceae; genus Gomphus; species Gomphus bonarii. Next base: position 23,215 of record QFEC01000060.1, on the reverse strand, counting down.
CGACTCGTTGAGAAGCACCTTGCCCCTGCTCCAGAAGCCCAAGCATCGACAGCTGCTACCACTACTTATCACGGAGGAGAGCATCGTGTCTCCTTCTCTGGACATAGCGACCATGCACTTCATACAATCTTTATTGGCTATGGTGTACCTCACCCGTCTAACGCTGATCTTGCCGTCCTTGCAACCCACCTGTCACCGATGGCTTCCATCAAATGGTCCGCGGGCACGTCGCCCCTTTTTACTACGCTCCCGCCAGGGACATCAGTACAGACTGTGTTGCTTCCCTATTCGGACGCAACTCTCTTTGGATTTTTGGTGCAGGGAAAGACCCCGGAAGGTGTCACTGAGGCAGGAAAGGTTACAGTCAAAGCATTTAAGGACGTGGCATCTTCCAAAGGTATCAAGGCCGAAGATTTGAAAAAGGCCGTGGCAAAAGCCAAGTTCCTTGCCGCTAACGCTACCGAAGGTCGCGAAGGCTTTGTTTCAACCCTCGGTCCCTCAGTAAGGCCTTCCAAATTGATCCATCAGTTCTTCTCATGAAATTCTTTAATAGCTCCTTGCGGGATCAGACTCCTCTCTGGATGCGACCATCGCATCTCTCAATAAAGTTAATGGCCTAACTTTTACAAATGTGAGTCTTTTTTCCCAGACTCAACATTTCTCTATATGAATTGAAATATATTTTTGCAGGTCGCCAGTAACTTGCTGAACACAAAGCCTACCTTCGTCGCCGTCGGAGATACATATAAGTTACCCCACCCAGATGAGCTTGGTCTTTGATGCAGAAACAATAGACAAACCTTGAGTCACGAGATCCTTCCTGAGTATACTTCTGTGTGATATTTATCGGCGGGCCCGAGCGTTTTGTGCTCCAAGACATCTGAGGTTTCACTTGCTTTCTACTTGAGTTCTAACACTTTTTTCGAAGTTATCATATTCGCTCTTTCATTCCTCTCCACACCCAATAGAATCGCATGGACTAAGACTTGTATATCCCTTCGTGCTCTTATTTAGGTTACTATCGGAATCGATGAAACTAAAGACTATAGGGAATAGTTTGATCCTTCATTAAATCCTGTTGATGTACAGTGCTCATTCACCTCTTAAATCATGCCATGACATTCTTCCACTTTGTCTCAGCTTGGGATCAAATTCAATTCAGCTTTCTGTCTATATAAAGAGTACAGAGCGACGTGTGGGTACTCAAGCGATTATAATACTTAAAATACTTGCGCGATGAATATTTCTTTAATTGTGTCCCCAGATCTTGAGACTCCATAGTTTTAATACGGGGTTACAATCCACTGGGTCTTTCGATTTAAACTTCTTAAAAGATTACAGAAGACAGTCGGCATGGGCTAAAGATATTCGACAATGCATCCCTGACTTTGTTCTAAACTGTGAATCTGGCGCCTAACGTCAAGCGTTTCGTTTCATGCCATCACTCAATAACTTACCTGTCGAACTCGTGCTCAAAATTTTGAATGGTGCCTCTCTGGAAGATATCCTCAACGTGACGCGTGTCAGGAAGCAACTTGTTGATTGCCATTATCCTAAAACTATTCTAATGTTAAACATCACAGACTTGTACATTTCTTCGCTCAATCGGAGGATCGAATAGATCACTGTGGGCCGCGCAAGATGCAGCTCACAGACTCCCTTTCCCCATGGGACAAACGCTGGATACTGTCCCACTCTTGTCGATGAGTACACTCGCCGCCCGTGCCATCGCAATCTCAGCAGTTTGGGATGGTGCCGTTGCTCATCCAAGAAGGGTATCGTACACAGTGCCTAATCTTTGCCCCCCGAAGCGATTGTCTCGAACGCATACATATTCGTTTCTTCCAGTACATGGCATCATCCTCCCTGGCAATCAATGGCTGCTCCTTGAAATGCATACGGACGTTCCACGTATGTATTGTCTCGCGACGGGTGAGTCTTTCCCGCTCGTAGTTGAGGGAAGGATATTCTGCTACGCGTACGAGTCGTCACACAATGGATCATCGATCACACTCGCGCTCATGAAAACGACGGACTATGACTATGAGGATGAAAATGCTTGGTAGGTGCTCTTTGCACGCATTCAAAGAATACAGACATTTAATGTTGTATAACACATAGGTTTCTCGATGTTTACGTATTACAATTTGACCCCCAAGGACACTTCCGCACAGTGCCGCGCGTGAGGAGAGCTTTGTCCATCCGCATTCTCACTCGGGCAAATTTCACACCGAATATTGATCTGAAGGGCCCCCTTGTCGTCGTAACAGTAGGAAACACACTACACATTGCCAATTGGCAGGACCACAGTGGCGTAATGCTCACTCCGCATCTTCCCCTGGAAGAGGAGCAAGTACGCTTTCATTCTTTTTTATCTTTCTTTACTCGAACTAATAGAGCTGTAGATCTCACAGCCCCTCTGGAAAGCTTACTTCCATCCTGAACTTGCACTTCTTATTGCTGAGGATCTTCAAGAATGGAAGGATATCCATGTCATCAGCTGTCCTGCTGTATTACACCCTTTCGACTTTGCTGATCTAACGGACCAGAATCTTGTATGGCCCAGAGAGCTCCTTGTGGGCACTGTCATCCACATTCTAGACGTGTTCGCACTCGGGCCAGCAACCCACAGGAGCTTTCGTCGTCGTCGTGGCAGAGAACCGCTTGTCTTGGACTTGGTCCGTTGCTACCGCGAATCCCTTCATAACTACGATAGAGAAACCGATAGAAAAACTGACGAAGACTGGCATTTAACTATCTCAGACATGGAAACACACAGACCGGAGATGTCTTGTTGTGAGGTAGAGGTCAAGCGACAAGTCTTTGAACGTCATACAACAGCTGGTAGCACAATCTGCCTTGGAATCCATGACTCAGAGTATCCCTCTGATCGTTGGTCCCAAGTGTCTCCCCAACCCATACCCATACCCAGGCCTCCCACTTGGATCCTGGAGCAGGTAGGGAAATCTGTTAAAATTAACAATTCATCCACGAAGGAAACAACGCATCCAGAACCCATATGCCCACAGTGGCTTTATTTTCTGCGCATGCCGGAGAGTGGTCAGAAAGCCACCTGGGTACGCTTGGGATTACCTGATGGTATGATGTTACAAGGGATCTCGCCGATCACGGTGCTCGCCTTTGACGATGTTTACGGTACATTGCTTATGGACGATGAGAAGGGAAATTACTTTATTGTCCAATACTGACCTTTTTGGAATCCGCTTTTATATATTGGGGCGGATTCCCGTAGGACAATAACTGTACAGTGAGGTTCTGTGGCAGCATTAGCCCGTAAAGCAACACGACTCCTGTTAAGAGACAATTTCTTTTTTCTTTTGAAAGCAGGGCATAGCGGGCTCTCGACTTTCGGAGATGTTGGTTTAGGGTTATATGTTTGTTGCTGAATCAATAGACTGGCTTATTTACGCGTGAGGTCGAAAAAAGCTTGCAGAAAGTGGGAATGGGTCGATAAACTGCAAACGAAGGTACGCTATCTGGAGTTACAGTCGTGATCGAGACAACAAGAGACTTAATCCACTGCATATACTGCAGTCACAGCTCACGTGCTCAACCGGACTTTCAATGTGATCCGAGACGACCAGCCCAGCCGACACATTTCCTCATAAACAATGTCTGCTGTAGCATCAAATTTTCAAGGACTGTGTCTTTCCTGGTGTCTTCTTCCTCAATCGTTCAGCAAACCTTCAAGTTGGTGGAGTCCTGGACGGAGTGGGGTTCTGTTTATTGCTCGCAACGTTTATCTTAACTTTCTACTCGTGCTGGCACGATTCTTCATGGTCATGTCTGCAAAAACACCGGGTCTCATAGTTGGGCACACCCACTTCGGGCCAGCCAGAGTCCGCCATCACCACCTTGTCACGTTGCCTCCCCTCCTTGTCAACATTGGACCCCGAGCCAGCTTGATGGACTTTGATGCTCAGAATCACGACTCACCCCTTCTTTTTGGCCCTGATGGTGTCACGTTCTTTCCAGCCGGCTCTTCAAACGACGTCCAGCCGGCTCAAGCTTTGAACCAAGCGCAAGGGTTACAAGCCACTCTGTCAACTGCTGCTGCGTCGTCTTCTCTAATGTTCCAGCTTCAGTCATTGGCTTCGGGTATTAGTCCTGATGTCACTATTCAACCTAGTACAACGCTACCTCTGTCGACTGCAAGCTCACTGTCGACTGATGCTCCGACACAATCAGTTACATTTATTCCATCCCCCACAACATCTACACAGCCTTCTAATGATTTGACTTCGACCTCTGAAAGTCAATCTCAGCTCCAATCTGAAACACAGACTCAGATAGGCTTTGGGACGGCATTAGCCTCATCTTCGTTAGCTACGTCTATTGGGCTCACTTCACCCACTGCGTCTGTCTCGTATCTTTCTTCGACTCCACCGCTTCTAATCTTACATCATTACTAGTGCTTCGTCTACTCTTCCTCCTCCCACCACCTCACAGGCTCTCTCCTCGCCATCACCCACCTCTGCGCTTCAGCGTGACTTTCAAAGTTTGCCGCGAGTGGCTGAAATTGTCATCGGTATGGTTGGAGCCATCTCCTTAATCGCCTTCTTAGCTACTCTTGGGTCTTGGATATATAAACAACATCACCGCAAAAATGATCACGCCGAAATAACTTCGTTAACCTCTTTCGACAATACTCCCAGTGGAAGTTTCTTTGGTTGCATGAAAAAACGCAGGGATGGACATACCGATGACATTTCGGAACTTGGTTTCGGACTAGGTCGTGCGACTTTTTTTAGCAAGCCCAACTTTTCCGGGGATGAGCACCACAATGGGCTCATGCGGGGTGCAGAGGATGTGATGCTGGAGGATGTCAAAGAAGGAAACAGGACTAACGACTCATTCCCTTCTACTCAGAACCCATTCTCAGACCATCTCGGTGTTGATTTGGTTGACCGCTCGTCTTCAACGGTGCGACCCCTTCCTGTGCATCTTCATGGAGGTAGGACTGCGGATGGCGTAAGTTCACTCTCGATCTCTCCTTATCAGCATCTAGCTTCAACCAGCGCCCTCGGTGGATTGAGCGCCACACCATTGACGGTTGCAAATCTTGCTCCGGGTGATACAAGTAGTGTGGATGAGGGAAGGTACGGTGCAGCACTCCTTGCTTCATCTTCCGTGATGCGTTACCCCTCAGTTGGTACTCCCCGTATTGGTGTGTCCGATCCCAGATTCACCAGCCTGGCTGAAAACGAGGCACTCGCAACTCCTTGGGCACCGTCGAATACACGCCGGAAAGAGCTACAATCCATAAGGGAGGATATTGAGTCTAAGGATGTCCGAGACGGTTCAGAGGCTCTTGAACAAGGCAAAGGATTTGAACAGCTTCAACTCTCTCGAACGTCAACCCTCTCACTCGGGCTGTCAAGGACATTCTCGCAACGTCTTGAGCACTCCCTTTCTAAGACTTCGGATTGGCAACATGGCGTGACCAGGCCGCCTCCTGGAACTTTCCGAGCTGCGTGGGACTCAACCAGTCCAGGTGACAAAGTCATTAACGGGACGGACAAAAATTGGGCAACCACACTCAAAGCCAACTTCTATAACGCCCTCAATGCTGTCGGAAACTCCATACACGTGAACAGCACCGGTAACAGCAAGATCGATATTGAAAATCCCCCGGAAACCTCTGCAAAGGTCACACCAGATTTGACACTTTTTCCTCACAAAGGCTACGTCGAAACGACCAAAGATTCATTGCAAGATATATTCACTCCTCCACCAGCAAAGGTGAATCCTTTGCGTCTTGGAAGAACAAAAGGCAGCATTATTCGTGGTCATTTGGGGATAGCTCCCGGAGGTGGAATCGAACGTGGAACGGGGCTGGGGCTTGGTCTTGAGTCACTCTCACGAAGTTCCACACTCTCAACCTGCTGGTCAGAAACTGAGAAGGAGCCCAATGAGGAAATGATTCGCAAGGTACGCGTGCGTGTGCGTGGTTTGAGCCGTGACAGCCGTCTGGTCCAGCGGTCTGACACAAGCAGTACTGTCTCTTCCATCACACATCCGGACTCTCGACACTTGAGCAAGGCAATCCGGGGACGATTAGGCGTTAGCGGTAGGAGCATGAAGCCTCCCTGCCAACGACCTCGTTATTCCCGAATGCCACTCAGTCAGAGCAGTGTGTGGAGTTCAACGAGTTTTGCAAGCACTAATAATGGAGATGCGAGACGTTGAGCTCTTTAAACATACAAATCAATATATTTATCCAATATGAACATTATGCATTATGTAAATTCAGATGCTTTCGGTACTTGCTATAAGACTTACGAGGCAGGTATGTACTCTTTATCATATATTCGTCACCAGGAACAGTAGGATCATACTATACCTGAAGAACATAGCCACATGTCGGAGACACACCCAAACTGACATGCAAGCATTAGATGGCAGTCCTATATTGAAGAGAACAGCTATTTGATCACAACTTCTTATATGAACCGTCTTGAGAGCGCGAAATGTACGGCCAGACGATTGATTCCCTGAATTAAATCGTATGTCCTCGCTTTCTGGAGAGGTGCTCCTTGGAGAGAGCATGCTGATGGAGAGCATCGGGACATATACTCCGTACCCAATTCCAAGAGCTTCAGGGTAGGGCGAGTGTACGAAAGATTGTTGGTCAGAAGCTCGATCATCGGTGTGACCAAAGCATGAATCATGTATACGCTAGTGGATGTATACGGTTATTTGATTGCAAATTGTGGTATCCTTCACGAGTTCTTTGGAGACATAATACCTTGTTCTACAAGGTGAACACTTGAGAGAGAAAAGAAAATGAATTTGCAGTGCAATTTCACAGAAGGGAATGGGTGATTTAGAGGCAAGAAACTCATATTATTTATGTTTTAAGGCTTGGTATCAAGTGAAAGTGCAACACATGGGAAAGTGGTTATGTCCCGGCACACAAGACAAAGACATCGTATACTGCATCTGTTGTAAATTATTCATAGTCACTCGTCACTCGTCATTCGTCACTTGTCACTCCGTCACTCGTCCCACCGCACGGATCACGGATACACGCTGGGGGAAAACAGTTAAATAGCTAATTTTGTAGAACAAAAAGATGACCAAAAATTATAGATAGAAATATATTCTACACAAAGAATACTAGGATTCCGAGTCACCATAAAGAACTACCAAAGCTTGCTTATAAATAAAACTCTACCTTCGTCGTCCATACCAGTGAAGTCAGTTACTCAGAACGGCGCGCACGCCGAGTTGACCGAGCAGGCGCTAAGTTGCGCAAACATATACTTGAGGAATTTTACTACCCTAGATTAGAATTCCATTCCCACAAAGGGGAAATTCCGGCCCTACGTTTTAACAGCATCTCCCATGGCGCGTTATGCGCGGCCCTTCCTGATAAGGGGCCATCTTTTAAGAATTAAAATTAAGAAGTTTATGATGGACTGTTTCCAGCCTCTCCTTGCGAGCAATTAACTCATCGCGTTTCAAAACTACATTTGGATCTTCGACCAGGTATTCTGCGGCCGTTTCTTTGTTGCCAAGCTCTAGACCAGTAAACAGCGCAGTCTGCATCTTTGCAGCAAGGTTGCGGAAGAAGACATTGTCGATTGCCAGTGGAACCACGTCAATAATGCGCTGGACTAACGGATCAAACACGGCTCGACAATCGCTGTATTTGTACTCACCTTGTACAATGTTTGGTAGTAGCTTTGTACTTCAGCCGCAAGAGTCATCTCTTCTTCCCATGGATCACTGGGGAGGAGCTTTTGCTGATTAGATAGCTGTATATGATGGCCAAGTTTAGCAGGTGCAGCCAATGCTTCATTGTGATTATCAAGAGACTCCTTGGAGGCGACTGGTGTAAAAGCAGTACTTGTTGCAAGAGAGAGTGGCTTCGCTCTGGACCAAGAATCCGGGAATGGTAATATAGGGGGCCGTTCTTCGGAACTCTTATCTGTAGGCGGACTGAAATTAAATGAGAGACGGTACTCAGATGATTCCGTCTGAGATACATCATCAGTATTGTTGGTTCGCGAAGGGCCAGATGGAGCTGCGGCGGGAGTGGGAGTTTGCCCAGACTCCACTGTAACGTCCATCACGGTGAGTTAACATGTCGGAATGCAGTTAGGCTGTTCGATTACCTGTGGACTTAGTTTTTTCCAAGTTACGTTGATTTGTTATAAAATCTGCGCGCAGAGCTTTGTAATGTGCTGCATCCTTGGCGTTTCAGTGACGGGCAATATATTCAATCAATGATAAGAAAAAACGCAGCACCTAGTAATTTGTCACGACAGATTTGATAATAGTAATCATTTTGAGTAAAAGGGAACTTTTCAAACTTCAGTAATGAATCGAGAAAATCCTTCGTAGCCTTGACGGTGACTTTCATCTCATCCGTGACGATGGCTCTGCGTGTATTGTAAATGGTGACTCTAGGGAGCTCGTTGAGACCTACCGAACTTGATTCTGCAATGCGCTGAAGCGACTGAAATGTTCGGCAATGAGTTGCATGAGCTTCGCTGAAACTTGTTCCTCCACTTGGCGGAAACATTTGGTGACAGGGTATTTCCATGCCCTAGTAAATTGTTCAACCAGTGCAACCTTCGATTGAAAGGGGGTGTTATTTGGGAGTTCACGGGTCCGTGCTCTGGCGCGTGTCACTTAGGGAGACGTATAACCAACCACATCGATGCAAGCAAACTTACTGACTGAAATATGCTCGTATATCTTGGAGGTAAATGGGCCGGTGAGTAGGTTCATTCCTCTGTGGTAATGGTTCATCGCCAAGGGCCTCGGATATGTCAATATGTGACGCCGGAGACTCGTCAACGGTAACGAATGGTCGAAAATCTGGTGCGGAGTGACGTATGGAAGACTTAAGTTCAATATATGCACGGAAGTTATCCCGAACAAGACATTCAGATCCACGAGTCCCTTCGACGCAGGCTCCAAAGGCATTGCAGTATTTGGTTACCATGCCCAATAATTCTGACGATGGATCCTTCATAATGGGAGGTAGCAATTTCGCAAGTTCTATGTTAGTAATATCAAGAGCAGCCTTGACGTCAGATTGGAGTTTAGGAAGGCTGTAGAGGGAAGTGAGAATAAAGAACATCGTGATTATATATATGAACAATGTAACCTTTCGTCGATCTTATGAGAGAGAAAAACACTTAATTTTTCTGTTAAATTCCAAGTCCCAAAGCGTTCTTTTTGAATTGAATTCGACCAGGGTACTGTATTGTGAAAAAATTTGGCTTCAGCCTGACGAGCCACTTCGAAGGAAATCCCTCTGGCACGGTCTGAATCATCAGGCCGATAAGTGCAATAATAGCCATGCTTCAATCTGTGTTTTCGACCTTCAATTACATCGAGCCACGCCTCTCGAGATCGTGTAGCACCTGCAGTGAGCATGTCGGGCTTTGTGAGGACACCTGTTGAGGGCTTAAACATGTTTTCCTCGTCAGAAATAGAGAGTTGGAGAGATCCACACCAATCGTTCTAAGACCGTCGGGATCGTGACTTTTGGCAAGTCGTGCAGCCTTCTGATTCTCGAAATCGTCTGAAGAATTCGTGAGAAGTAGAGAAAGAAGCGTATCCAGGAAACACACCACTCATAGGCAGAGTCATCAAAATGATACTGTTGCCTAGAATTTGTTCTATGACAATTTCTTCAACAAATTGGACTGTTTCCTTGTCCGCGTTTTGAATAAGACCTAGAATTTAGGTCAAATCAGTATGGTGAGTTTAGAAACAGATACCATACCAGGGAGATCAATAAAGACGATGTCTGTCAGGTCTGGGCCGGAAATCGCGATGCAAACCACGTTCTTGGAGAATTTCAATTGACCCGTAAGTGAGGTTGTAACTGCTTGCTCGCTCATATCGACAAAAATTTTGTAAGGACTAGTGTCCCAATTAAGAATTGCGGCCTGTGCGCGTCGAAGAGCTAGCTCAACTGCATTGGGATCAGTAATAGTCTGGCCAAAGGGATAGGACTTGGGTGTAACAAGGAGATTACCCCCAGAGTCGAATTCTATTCTGAGTGTAATGGCGGCAGACCAAGCGCCATCTGTAGAAGAGAGTCGACATTCCATGGGGCACCTTTGTGTACCCGGAAAGTCAGGAGTAACATTTAGTAGGACGACTTGGAGACTTGCCGAGTACACGTTCCACTATCACGGGGTACACGAATCTGTATCAACAACATAAGATAGATTCTTAGCAAGAAGGAAACATACCTGTGATATCGCTTCAACAACGGAGCTTTTACCTGCCGACTGATTCCCAATACATATAATTCTAGGAAGGTCTAGATCTGCTTGGGCACTACCCCACAGAGATCATTCAGTGTATACAGATAATGCACTGCAAAAGATATTACAAACCCAATGGAACGCAATGAGGTAATTAGACCCATATGTTCTCCGCGTTTCTAAGTTAATGCATAGGTTGTTAATAGTGATGCCGTCATGACTCTGTCAGCCTTACTTTTGCATAATGTGTTTTCGAAATAACGCCGTGGTTCGACCGCATGGTAGTCTTGGGTAATAACCTTCAGGAATTGAAGCTGCTGATTTTCAAAAATGCTGAAGAGTGACGCGGTTGAGCTTTTGAATTGAGTCACAAGTCACGACTCACGAAGCGGGATCAGCGACTTCCGTTATCCATCTTGGATGTTACACACAGAGCTGGCATTTTTGTTTCAACGAAGGATGCAATCGAAGGTAAGAGACATTTAAAAAAATTCGGGCCAAGTCATATGGTAGCCTTTGAGGATTCCAACTGATAAATGGTCGGCATCATTATTGATAACCTTAGATGTGAGTTTCTGGGCGCTTGCTCAATCTCATGAGACCGGACAGTTCGCAACTTGAATAACTAACCCTTAGAATGTTGGGGAATAGCGCTCCGCTGAGGAAGGGGAAAGCCTTCGGGCTGGTCGGCCCTTAGTCAGCATCAGTTATAGACTCGTGAAGAAAACCATGAATCAGGTATCCTAAAGGTAGCAACTGAACCGAGTAACACTGAAAGGCTTTTCTGCCAAGTGTCCTGGACATAAGCCAGCGGTGAGGGTAGGAGAAATAAATCAAGCTTTTTTAGTAATTTGTCCGTGACGGTGACAGCGTGGGTAAGGGACTTAGAAATCAGTTGAACGCCTGCCAGCACATCTATCGCACGCCCGCTGATCATTTACCAAAGTATGTCGGACACCCGTAATGCCAAACGTAAAGCAGAGGAACTTGAAACAGTTCCTGAAACGGTGCAAGACATAAAGAAAAGGTTGGACAGTCATGGCGTCAATGTTGATCTGGGCTGATAAGACAATCATCAGAGCCAAGAAAGACGAGGACGAAGAAGCGGATGGGGTTGTTGAGAAGGGTGAAAGTGATGACGAAGTCGACCCAGGTAACGCTTCATTATGGCTAATCAACACCAAGTTGATAGGCGGTCTCTGAACCAAAGATGAGCTCGCAGCTTTAGACACATCCAATGTAATTGAAGGCGGAAGAAGAACTCGAGGAGTGCGCGTCGATTACTCAAAGATGAAGTTCGACGAAGAGGAAGAACTTCAGTTTCGGCCCGAGGAAGTGGACGAGAATCAGGATGAAGACGAAGATGAAGACGACGAGGACAATGATGTTGAAGGTAACGAAGAGGAAACTCAAAACGCTGCAAAGGAGGCGAATGGGCAAGGAGAGGAGGAGGAGGAGGAAGACGAAGAAGAGTGAATGCAGGAAATAAGTACTGCTTAACCCCGGGCACATGCGGATTACACGAGGCTTGCGTGTGACTGTCTTGTAGGATTCACAATCACAATTTCTGTATTCGGACTCAATTGTACTGCCTCAGCCTTCCATGCCACTGTCTTGGTACCTGTTGTACAACAACACAAGGACAATAGATTAAATGACAATGGTATAAATACTTCCATATGAGGGATGTTGGACTTCGATGATCGTTAGTGCAACGCCAGCAAGACTATGATAACAATGGTTCTGTAAAATAAGTTTGAAGATGCGGAACCTTGCAGATAAGAGATCGATGATCGTAGGATACCGGCATCGACCAAGTTCACTTGCTCTAGCCAAGGGCGATCACGCGCAGAATTGTGCAGAATCAAGCATCGGCTTCAAAGCTTAGCCTTGCCTTTTTTGACTAGCCTACGCCCTCTTTCCAGAATAGGCTTGATATACTCCTATACAATGGGTTAATCAGGATATATCAAGCCTGAGCTACACTGTCTCACCTGGTATCCGGCGGGAATATCTATCTCGTTGAGTGGTTCCAGCTGAACACACTCCCACAATGTCTCGTAAGCTCTTCCATCTTTCACCCCCAAGGCACTGAAGTACAGACAATCTGTCATATTCTTCAGTCATATACAAATCACAACAGTACCTGTTAAGTTCCCAATCTGTGAAACCAAAAGCATCTGTCAGTCCAATAGCCTGTGATAGGATCTGCTGTTCTAGAGTGGCAATGGTAGTACGAAGGCTGCGGGTGGGGTCACGTCCTGATAAGGTTGTTTTTGTTGGATTGGTGCTTGGACGTGGTATGAGATCGAACGACAACAAGTCCACAAGAGCCGTCTCAAGGGTAGACAGGAGATACTGCAAACATGATAAGGACATATTTGTTTCGTCCTTGAGAGACTCACGAGGTGCATCAATGCAACGACAACGGTTGCGGTCGGAGGCCGCAACATCTTCTCTACTTGGTTGATAGCTTCGCTGATCCTAGGTGCCACAAAGGCCTCAGTCACTGCGCGTGCAACCCTCCAATCGGCACTTCCATCCGGGGCCCCAGTTTTTAGTCGGCTTGCATGCTCTTGTATCATGTGTGTGGCTCGCAGTTCCAGCATGAGAATTGCCTCAGCGACAGACCATGTAGGTGTGGACACTGCTGCTGGAGTCGAATTCAGACCCGGTAGAAGCCGCAGGAAGTATGTAGACGGAGGCTGTGATTTCGCAACTTTCGCAGGGTTGGGCGAGGAGATGATGGTATGGAAAGCTTTTAAAGCGGCGCGGACGACCTGCTGTAGGAGGACATAGTTATCGCCTTCGTATCTAGGTAAAATGTAAATGAGACAATGATCTCTGCGGGAGTTGACAAAATTCACGTGTTAGATGGGACCCAAGTTGCCCAGAGCGTTCCAATACCAGCTACAGCGGAGAAACCATGGCCTCCCATGGACCGCCGTGCTGTTTCCAGATCTGCAGACGTGGAAGTAGTCACTAGAACTTTGAGGCCACTAGATAATGCATGGGTCTCTGCCAACAGAGCGGTGGAGTTCTCAGCTAACTGAGATGACATTTCGTTGTATAGTCTTTTCTGCAAAGACCAGTGTCACCAACTAGAGGCATGAACGATGAGTGACTATTGACCATTTCTTGACCAACAAATATCCAGGCATATGCTCGTGAGAGAATGGGGAGTAGCCGATGATATAAAGAGGGATACGTGATCACTTGCTTCTCGTGACCTGGTCCACCGTTGCCTTGGCGACGAACAGTGGCATATCGAAGTGCAATGGTTGCGGCTGTCCACAATGTTTAGTAGAAAATCATAGTTGTTTATGTGGCTAACACACCTTTGGCTGTCAACCATCCTCCTTGAGATATCATCCTAGCAGCAGCGTAAGGTTATTTTACAATCACTATATGCGACTCACGAAGTCCTTATATATACCATCTAAAGATAATCATGATTGTGAAGATAGAAGTAAGAAACCCTCATGGATTGACTTACGCCACCATAGCTCAGCTTCGAATGGACAGGTACATTGTATTTGCCTTCCGCAGTAACACTGGCAAACTTGGAAAGCATAGCAGATAATGGTATGCGAACATGATTAAGTCGCATGAAGCTATGATCCACAGCTGGCATTGCGCCGAAAGCCTTGGGACCTGCAAAAAAAGGCATATGAATGCATGCATCAAGGTCCATTCTGTAATTATGTACCAATGTCACCAAGCGTTATACCTGGCAATACGCGATGATCGTCTAGTTTATAGCTGAGCTTCTAGGTCAACCACCGATCCTCATAAATGCCTACCGAGGCTCCGTATCTGCAATAAAAATAAATGAACGCCCTTATCGCCTTCTGGCAAGATCAGTCGTGCTTGCACCACGCAATGGGTAGCAAACTTGGCGAGGCCACCATTCCACCACTTAGTGCTTTCTAGGCGTGGAGTGTGGAGGTCGAATTCACGAGTTTCTGGGAGATATGTAGCTGTTGTCTCGAGGTTCGAAACTTGAGAGCCATGCGCTACGTTGGGAGAAATTTTATGGATTGCATTAGGTGGAAGTATTGTATTGACCCACCTAATTCGGTCTATATATATAATAAATGTAATAAACCTGCTTGTGTATAATGGCTTGCGTACCTGGGCATATGCACCTAGGATGGCATGAGCTTCACCCAGAGCGCCATAAGTCTCCACTTGTTCAGAGGAGCCCTGAGAAAAAATGACTGGAAGGAAAGCTTCGAAGAAAAAGATGAAAGTTAGCTTTGTGAATATTTAACGAATATACTAACCGATATAGTGAAGGGCTAAAGGGAGACTTTCGTCTGTTATACTCTGGGCAGTTTTGACCTCCTGGTCTGACCAGTGGTATTTGTCTTGAAGCTCAAGAAGCCGCTTGGTAATGGAGAGTCCTCGAACATACAGCTCTTTACGCGACATGTGTGGTCTATCTTACCCGTTAATATCTCCCGCAATACCTAGATTAGCAGAATGCTTACTTGCGAGACTTGTCAAATACTGGATCCTCAGACAGAATTTGGACCATTCGTGAATGCTTATCCCACTCTTCCTTTCCGTCTGTGACTCTGGTTTCAGTCTTGCGTTTAGGAATAGATAATTTCGATATTACCGCGAAGGAAATACTTCAAGTCATCGATGTCAATCGTCGTTTGCGCACGAGCAGCATTCATATCCATTAGTTGCGACATGCTTGGTAGAACCTCTAAAGACCACAATCAGCCGGCACCGGATGCTGAAGTTAGCGGAATCGCAGACCAAGTAACTATTTAAGTGCAAGCCTACTTATATTATACAACTGTTGACTTATTGGCAATTGGGGTTTATATTAGGTGGTTTGAAAAATGTTACAATGTTACACTCGCCCTCCCTGTTCTAGACGAGTCACAGCAAAGTCAAATTAAAGAGATAGAGTTTTATTAACAGAATAGCGAAAGGCAAAGCTTCACCGCAGGCATAGCAGTTCCAAATCACAAAAGACCAGTTGAGATCTACATGGTCATTCAATATCTGTTGTTTTTTTTAGCGACCTCAGTCCCTATGCCATCTCAGCAGTGCTACAAAATTGCGACTGACAGAATGCCTCTCATATGATCATATAATGACCGCGCTTCGACAGATAATACACACATACAGCATAGCGGAACCTAGTCTTCGATGCTACGAGCCTTCGGCACCGACGTCTGCTGGCTCGATTTTGGGCTTTTTGGAGGTTTGTATAATAGGAACACCCTGCCCCTTTGTGTCTGGCCCGCCATCCGGCTCCACGGCGCGTTTCCTCTTTTCACCCGCCGCTGTTGTCGATTCCCTCTCAGCTTCTTTCCCACTACTAGATTCCAAATCACGTCCGCTATGTCCGCCATGCCCACCGCCACGTCCACCGCCACGTCCACGACCTCCCCCACCTCCACGATGACGATTTCCTCGGCTCCCTCGACGTCCAGGTGTCATGCCACGACTGGGGTTAGAAATAATGTGTTGGGCTGATGTTTGCGCGCGTGCAATTTGGAATTTTCTTTCTGTGTCCTCTAGAGGGAAATCAACAAACAGAGACTATCCAAGTCCTTTAAGGCGCACCATCAGGGATTTTCCAATTTACAGAGTGGTCGTTAATGAGATTTACATGTTCTCGCACAAATGCGATGTCTTCCTCAGAAAGCTTGTTTTCGAATCCAACAAGCCCCGAATCTTCGCCTCTTGTATACTGGATATACGGGGCCTTTGCGAATCGGTCCTTTAGAGGTGCCTTGATGGTGTATTAGTTAAAACAAATTTCAGAACAGGCTAAAACACACTTTGATCTTTGTAAATGTTGCGTTGCCTCCACAACCGCTAAACTCGAGGGTGGCGCCTTTTATGAATGGAACATCCGCATCGACAACGCTACCTCCATCTTCTTCATTGACTTTGAGCCGCGTTCCCATAAATTCCAAGAAGATCTCAGGTTTCTCCTGTGGTTCAGTTTTGTTGTCTTTGTGCTTCGTCTTGTGCTTCGAGTAGAATGCGTCGAAGCCCTTTCTAGTCGGGAGTGCAGATCTCTTAAGTTGTGCCGCTTTACCTGTCAAGCCTTTCTCCGTAATCTTCATCTCGCAATACGCATCTTTCGACATTGTGAGTAAATCACTGCCGTTCCATTGTGGCTTGGGCTCGGCCTCCAAGAATTTTTTGACAACGTCAAAATTGGCGAACTCGCAGAATACAGAGCCCTGAAGAGTGTGAATATCCAAAGACGAATCCATCTCCAAGAAACACAAACTTTGAACTTCTTTGTGTCATCTATCCGACGCATACGTACAGCGTTGACCTTTCCGTATTTTCCAAAAAATTGTTCCAAATCATCTTGTAAAGTAGGTGTCTCATCGCCAAATCCTTTCTGCATGACCGAAATCAATAACCTCCAAGAGAGTTTCCAGTTCAGAACTTACCGCATAAACACTTCGTTCAAATTGTCCCTTGGGCTCCTGGACCTCCTCACGTCGACGTACTTTTGTGCCTGTCTCATCCACCTCGAGTAGAGACTCACTTTTACGCAGAGCATCGGCGACCCATGGCAGACCATTGGAAGTGAATTTTCGCATACGTTTGAACGACGCAACTGTCGAAATGGGAACCCAATGTTCTGAATTCGCAGTATGGAGGGTCCACATGAAACGATCATAAGGGAGATTGGAGTCTGTGAAATAAAACTCAACTTTACAAGTTGGAAAATCTTCAGCACGTTAATAGAATTCAAATCGAACCAACGTACTTTGTTTTAGAGCTTTAGCCTTCTCTTCTTCATCTGTATGACTTTCGCCACCATTCTCTATAGATTCATTATTCTCGTTTTTCTCGGCTGTCATCTCTACGTCATCTTGGGTTCCAGGGACAGATGCCGGCTCGATAGTTTCAATAGCCATGGTAAATACCAACAAGTTAAGCACGTCACGTGTCAAGACAAAATTTGTCACATGTCACGTGATGACAGTCCACAGTAACAAACTGTGTATACCATTGGCAGCTTATAATACACTCACACATGTTCTACTGGCGCAAAAGTACGTGCACCATGGCGATGATACCTGCTCTCTCCACAACTAATTCTTTTCGACTTCCTCATCAGGAGTGAAGTCGTCCTCGCTAGCATTGGAGATTTAGTGTGCGGAACATGGGATTGGGGAGGTATGTATATTGTACTTCAGCGCGACAGAGATTTATAGTGACCAGAGGCAGCTCTGGCAGTGTATATTGAGTCTTATGCCGTTGCAGCGTACGGTCACTATCCTCTAGGATGGCTGGGTTTCGTCTTTTATATGCAGCGCGATTGTGGACTTTTGCTGCCGGTCTCACACCGATCCCCTTACAAAGAAATATCCTTGCGAGCTCTTACGACACGAATGTTCACATCTTTGATGCGTCCCAAATCTCCATACATACTATTACCAGGCACACCGCACTGGTTACGTCGGTTTGTTGGGTTGATGAAGAGCGACTCAGCTTCCGCCTCATGTGTGTTCGAGAAGCCCATCTGGCATCACTGCTTCATTATACTGCAACAGTTTCTAGTGTTGTGTCTGACCGACAAGGCACACGTCTTCCCTCAGCTTAATGAGACATCTTTGTTTGTGTGGGACACCGCCATCCCAGACACCTACCAAATTCCAATGGAACACGTTACTGAAGATCGAAAGAAGGGAGGTAAGGTGGTTGGGGACACTCGACCCCTGCTGAAGGTGCGTGACGATCCTTGAATAATTTATTCCCTTCCCTACTCACCAATTTACCTTGAAGGCACCCGAACACGTCATGAAGTCGCCCACAGGCAACGTGTCTTGCTCGCTTTTTCCACCTTTGGCTTCTGCCGAACATATGGCGTGGAGCTGTGGGCTGGATTCGACCCTCGGAAGTTGGGATACTATCAATGGTATATATGCACTTCTACGTTTGTGCACTTGCAATGCTCACCACGCCCTTTGCACACCCCACGGATGAACGTCGGGCGATGGGAGGGGCATACGATGGGGCCGCCAGGGTATGGGATATTTGTAGTGCCATGACACCCATCGACGAGCTTCAAAAGCGGGAAGGGGGTAGTGTTAGTGGGAGAAAGGTATGAAAGCCTTAGGTGGTGAGGATGAGATGGAAGTCTTGATTGATAGTTTAGCTACCTGTAGGACGTTTCGTAATGCCTTGAAAATAACCTTGACGACCAATTTCGTTTCACAATCCATTGAGAAGATGGCAAGCAACCCAGCCAATTGGTCAACCGGGCATCATCGCTCCTAGTCCTGATGTGATTAAACTCAGGTCCATCTTGTCTCGTCTACTTCATGATTCGGGTTAGGGTCTAGCGCTTGGCGTTGAGATGCTGCGGCTGGAAGGAAGACGGGGTTGACGGGTGATAGGGTACATATGATAATAAATCATCGGTTGCGGAGAGCCAATTCGTTTGGGGGTCAAACCGCTTGAGAACTTTTGAACAGCCCATCATCTCCCCAGAACTTCCGCGGGGGTCCACCTGGACATTCGGCCTACTTTGCTCAATCTTTCAGGATTTTTTTTCTAACATCGTACTGTTCATAGCACTTCTCTGGCTGAGGATAATCCCTTTCGCCATGTCTGACAAAGATGGGGACTTGCACAATGCCGCGTCTAACAACGACCATCCTTCTCCTCTTCAACCACCACATGGCTCACCTACCGCATCTTCTGCCAGCAACAAACGTTCGTCATCTCCTACCCTTGCTCTTCTCGACGCAAACAAACATGAAGGCAACAACATGGCTGCAGAACAACTCGCAAGCCGGGCTCTCAAAGAGACTAGATCTCGCTCCGCATCTTTACAAGCGCCTCCTAATGACAACGTTATATCAATTCCCGCAGCGCAACCCGAAGCTTCTACATCTGCAATCCCTCCCCCGCATCCGAAACCTAAATCCACCAAGCAACGCAAGTCCCGCTCGCCATCACCTCCGCCGGTCCAGCCCCCACCGCCTCTACTCACCGTTCGTCTCGACATTGCTCTCGGAGGCCCGGAACATTACGAAGTTGACGTTGCTTCTCTTGCCCTTCAGACAGGGCAACGGAACCCGACGCCACCTCCCGTAAAACGCGACACGAGCGACAGCGAGGGCGAGGATAGCGACGAGGGGGGGAAAAAGCCTAAAGGCAAATCCAGTAAACGCGTAAGTGCACTAGCCTCGTGTCGTTCATTGCTGAGTGGTTCCTGCACAGTCCCGTGCCGCTGACTACGACCTCAACGACCCGTTCATTGACGATTCAGAGCTCGCAATCGATGACCGTACTCATTTCGCTCAGACGAAACAACAAGGCTTCTATGTCTCGAGCGGTGAAGTCGCCCTCCTGAAAGACAAGTTGAGTCTTCTCATTATTGTGTCACTCAAGGTCCTCGTATCTCACCATGTTCTATAGAACCAGCCCGAAGAAACCGAGGTCAAAACGTCCACTTATTCTCTCCAGCGCGGCTGCAGCAAGCATCCAGCCTCTTTCGCAGACAGCTTCACCATCACATGGACCCAAAGGCCATGCTCCTCGTGCACCGTCTCGCACCTCTAGCTCACTACCACAAGAAGGCACGCGTGAGTCGCCGATCGCCCTCCTTGACGACGACGATCAAAGCAAGCCCCCGCTAAAACGGAAGCTCACACCCGGGCACAGCGCAGCAAATGAATACGGCGACGCACCTAAGAAGAAACGTAAACTTCAACAGCTCCAGCCATTGCATCCGAGCCTCGAGGCGAGCATCGAGACCCTCAAGGTTGCGATAGCGGCAGAATCATTTGAGGTCAAGGGCAAATTCCCGCCATCCCTCAAGCCTAAGTTGCAACAGCTCGCCCTACAGGCGATCGTTCTTGACGAGTACAATGACAACTTCTTTGCTCGAATGCCCCAGTTGTTCCCGTATAACAAATTCACTATGACAGTGAGTGGTTTATGTGACTAGTTGCCACAGAGATTAAGTTTCTTGTGGATAGAAACTTATAAAGCGCCTTGTATACTCGGACCACCACCAGCTCCTCGTTGCTAGACAAGAGGAACTTCTTGAGGAACTTAGGCAGCTTGCCGAGAGTGGATTTGAACAAGCTCATGCTGAGTGGGAAAGAAATGTTGCAAACTGGAGTGCGTGACTTGCAACGATTTTTCTGACCACTGCTGAACGGTAGTCTGCGTTCAGAGGAGCGTTGTGAGCGCTATGAGGCTGATCTTTTGGCCGCGGGTCAGTTGCCTAAAGGCTCTTCAACCTCAGCGGAGCCTAGTGCGCATGGCGACGAGACTGGGGTGCGCGGCTCTAACATTTGCCATCCTTGACACTCACCAACGATCAATGTTCCTTTTAGCAGGACACTCCCCCTCCCAATGGTGAGGGCTCAGCTGGGTCGCTAAGCAAAGATGCAAAGGTGCTCCGGGATCTCCAGGAGAAGGAGCCCCCCAAAAAGTACAGACTTACCGAGCCTATGAAAAATATTTTCTGGCAGCTTTATTGCCTGAGCAACGAGTGCTCGCGGTTGACAAATGAAAAAAAGTGAGTATGAAATTAGGGGTATGAATGTATATTGACGTGTAGTGACTTTTGTAGTCAGCTGGAGGGTATCCCTGACTCTGTGAGCGAACAAGGAATGCGGAAAGGCCTATATCAGAAGGTGGGTTGTAACTGATGTTGTATCTCGCTTTGGTTTTCATGATATTCTTCAGATTATTGCGGTATTCCCTGAAGGTTGGATGACTTCTGGCAATATATCCCGCGACAGTACGTCCCGAATCCTATCCTCCATATGGATCTCCTAACCTTCATGACGTGCAGTCTCAGTCATCAAGAAGAAGCACGAAAGCGAACAAATTCGGTTCGACGACACCACCGGTTCATAATCTTGCCACCATTGAAAAATGTTTTCGTTTCATTATCATCGTTGTTATACGCTGTGCAGGGTGCTTCAGCAAACAGGCATATGGTTTAGGCTAACATAAAACATCAATTAGGTTTATAAATTTTGTATTCGAGGGGTTGTAACTGCGCAAGGCAGATTGTTGCTATCTTTACTGTAGAGGGTTATTTTCTGAGATGAATGAAGTAGTACCATTTAAATCGGGGAGGAAGGACAGGCGCCTTTAAAGTCTGTCTGGCTTCAGTGTCCGCTTGAAGTAGACTCAACCGCAGCTGGCTCGCAGTAAAGCAATAACCCGTCGACTTTAGTAATGATAACCATTTCAAGCATGCCGAATTATTTGAAAAAGGGTGTGTTTAAATGGTGGGGTACATTCTGGGAAGAAAAAGAATTCAATTATACTAAACTCATTTCCAGCGTTAGATATTTTAAGTGACTCGCAAGTTGTCAATATTTACAATTATTTGCCAATATCTTCAAAGAGGATTGCTCCATTTGAGGACTGCGACCTTATAGCTAGCTACGCTACCTTTATTGCGCGAAACGTCGTTATATCCATGGAGAAGGGTAAATAGGTATTAGAGTCCTACTCATCTGGAATATGTATCATCGTGATATTGTGGCTAAGATGCTAGGAGCTCAGAACTCGACGAACAGGCGGAATTCGGACTGCCTCAGACTCGAAAATATTCACTAGAAACGAAAGCTTGGCGCCGGAGGTTCAGTAAAACGAATGCCACTTACATTTCACGTAATCAGCCATACCAATTTGAAACTATATGCCATCGTTGAACGACCAACCTAAGCTTGTGCTCATGATTTTATGTAAGGAATCTCTGGAGGATATCCTTCACGTTATGCGGGTGAGCAATTATTCGAACTCCCATATGTATCTAATTTTTAATTGCATACCTCATGGACTTCAAGATTCCTTCGTTAAGTTGGATGCTCAAATTGATTTTTGTGGGAGAACCCGCAAGATGCAGATATTCTTCCTATCTCTCCTGGAGACACAGTGGATTGTGTCTCCCTCTCATTGATGAGCAGACTCGCCGCTCAAGTCTGGAATGGTTCCGTCGCCTCTCCACGAAGATTATCTCGAATCGCAACATTTGCTGTTAAAAGTGATCATGCTCACTAGTATTAACATTTCATCATCCATAGAAACCGACAGATCTTTATCCACATGGACATTTATATTGCCTAGAAGCTGGGGAATCTCTGACCCTAGGCGTTAAAGGATTCCAAGGTTCCTATGCTTTTGAGTTCTTGTGCAATGAAACTTCAATCACTCTTGCCCTGTTGATTTGGGGACGAAAGTTCTTCTGTATTTCATTTTCTTCTTTTTTCACTCTCGATCATCATTGAAGAGATTGATGGAATGTATATGTATATAATTTAATTTGAATCCACACAGAAGACTCGCTTGATGCCATCTGCGAGGAGAGTATGCTTCATACATATCCCACCTGCTTCTCATTGGATTACAGTGGAACCAATCATTTTGTCAAGTTGCGGGGAATCTAATGGTTGTATCAGGGAGTCATGAAATATTCGTCACAAACTGGTAAGAGCGCTCTGGCACAATGCTCTGTGCTCCGTCGAATTCTAGAGAGGAAGTATGCTGCCATGTCTTTACTCCCTTTATATTCGGTGCTAACGGATGTCTAGGTCTTCTGCATTTGGATACCTTATTTTGACCTCACCCTTCCCCTACTGATAGCCGAGAAACACCACTCTGGATTCAAGTCGCCAGCTCTTTCCATGTGATTCATTTCCCCTCTGAATTACCCCCCTTTGGTGCTGATGCATCTGATCTGACGGACGAGAGTCTGGGATGGCCTACACAGTCATTCGACAGCATATTGGTACACGATATTGACCTCCAAGATCTCCAATGTGTTAGCTTTCGTCGCACCGGTGGAGAGCCACCTGTTTTCGATACGATTTTTATAACGAGCGGCGAACATCCGTGACATCTAACCATCTCCAAGTTGGAGGAACCCGCACCAGAGATATCTATTTGTGCCGTTGACTCGGAGGGACATGATCATTTCGTGTAAC
>QFEC01000057.1:733-19099 GCA_003316585.1 Gomphus bonarii | reverse complement strand
GAAGAAATGGCAGTTTAAAACAGCCCTCACTTATTTATTTTTGATCCATTCTACCTTACACTCTTCTTTTATTGATTTTATTATGGGGGTGTTGGACTCAGGGGTGTGTTGAAAAATTTCCTGAATTGTTGAGTCCAACATTATTTAGACGCCTGAGGTAATTAGACGCCGCCCAAAATTTCCTCGCATCTTCTCTCTACGTGGAATACACCATCCTTTCGCGCTTCGATTTTCAACAGTGTCTTCATTTAGAATAAATACTGTTATATAGCATTCCTGATATGACAGTGTTTCAAACTGTGACCCTATGCAAGTTGCTCAAGTTGCTATGGTACCACTCCATTTTAGAGAGCTTTCCATATTTGTTCGATCCCACTGCACAGCCTTGACGTTCTCTTTTACAACTTAAAAACTTGAAAAGTTCACTAACTTTCTGCTTCGCGAGCTAGACACAACTGTATACCTCTACTGCAAGTGTATTGAACAAGACCATGATCCATGGTCGCCATTTCTCAGGCCCCACCCGAGTCCAATCTAGAAATCCAGGCAGATATGTCGGTGTTCTTATCGCTGCTATCCTCCCCCCGAAACCCCGGGTGGCAAATCTTCTCAGGTCAGGATGGGTAGTGATACAGTGAAAGGAGCAAAGCTGTTCCTGTCATTAACGTTAAAGCGCCATACAACCAGCATGGTCAGACGGCGCGCTTGCTCTGTTTCCCAGCTTTTCGCCTCCACCACCCCGTCGGATCGATTCTAGTCAACAGACCCTCCATATGGAAGCGCCCTTCTAGTTGATGACTGGACTTTCTGACATGCGAGTGGCTCGTGAATCCTTGCGAAGCGGAATTGTCATGACCTTGCTCTTTAACATGCATCTCTTGAATGGTCTTGACCTACCGTACAGCTGGTAAACTTTCATGTGTTGTCAACAATGTTGAATCACTCACAAAAAAAAGCATTTGGGTTTGAAACAGTTCGTATAACTCAGAAAGGTCATCGGCCCCAACAGCCTCATTGATCGTGCCTCGGCGAAGATTGATAACCAGTATGCCAAGTCGAAGGATTAATTCAAATAACTCCAGCAAGGCATCGCTGGCAATTCGCTGAGGTGTCCTTAGAAGACACCCGCGTAGAATATGGTCAAGAAGTCCCGAGTGAGAGTCCCGCAAGGCAAATATACTCGTGAACTCGTGCTCAGGGTGATCTGCGAAATTGTCGGCTGCTACATTGTTTCGAAGTTCGGATATCCGTTGCAAATAGGCATCAAAGTTACCACCTATCACAGAGTCGAAGATATAGGTCATAAACCCCGTCACGAAGCTCTGGATCTGGAAGCGCAAAGAAAGGAGTTTTTCTTGGGCTTCAGGAGCGTACGATAAGACTGGGCTGGTGGATTTGAATGTGCCCCGGTAGATAATGCGCGAGACGGTTTCAACTGTGTAGCTTAGCTGTTAAAAATAATTGGACCATGTAAGTTGATACGTGCCTCGGAAAAGCCTAAGTAGAAATGTAAATATCCGCTGATATTTTGATAGAACAATTGGTGTGATGACAACATCTAGTCGATGTGGGGGCCTGTAGTCTAAGTAGAGGAAATCAAGAGCTCTAAATTGTTTCAGTTCTCACATGCTTGTATATATAATATGTCGACCTACTCGATTGCTAGTGATCAAATGTTAACCCATCAGGCTATATTCAAAAACGCGACACATACACATAGGATTAAGCCACCGCTCCATTCCATTACCAGCAGGTAAATCACGTAGAGCGAATCCTAACCGGAATTCCGCCTCCCTCCACACAATCTCGACATTGTCATCGCCACAGGCGTCCTTCCTCTCTTTCAAAGAGTCAACTATAACAGTTCGCAGGAAAAAGCTGAGGTCTGCGCCTCCGGGCGGCCATGTACCACGTTCTGCTAAGCCATGTCCCAATCCAATACCGTAACCTGTGCATGGGTCTATTTCTCCGTCCACTTCGCCGCGGGAGTCTCGTACATCGACCCGCGCGCCCGTCTGTGTTCGTACGACATCGACATGACCCATGGGTTTGAGTTCATCCACATCCGAAAGAAGAGCATCAACGAGGCGTCTCCTGAAAGATGGTAGTGTGAACAGCATATATGACCGCAACAGGATGAGATGTGTGTCAAGCTGCAGCGAGGTCAGATATAATTTGAGTAATGCGCTTGAAAGAATCGCTGTACGCGTGAACAACGGCTGCAGAACGATATGTGCAAGATGCTGGAGCTTGGGTGTTAGCGGGGGAAGACAATCGGGAAATGATGCGAGAAAGGGCAGAAGAGAAGGAGTGGAACAAGGCGTATGTGAGAGTGATGGAGCCTTTTGCAAATGCGCACCCGGCTCGAGATCAAATAATTGGAATTGGGCGAGTTCAGGTTGATACTCTCCTGATGGACCAATGCACAAGTCAGATGGTGCTTCAGTGTTTTCTGCGTTATCTACTACCCCCACTGGAAGACCCGGCTGTTCTCGACATTCCCAAAGCCTCTCTACTTCCTCTGAGGTCCAGACCCACCGGCACGTCTCCGCGACTGCACTGGTACATAAATGATGGTCAGGGTCAGCGGCTCGCAACAAACGGAGTGATTTGCACGCGACGGGCAACGCCCCGACAAGTTCTATGGGAATAAAACTAGGCATATCATCTTTTTCTATATCGTCATTCGTGGAAGACGCATTGCCGTTATTAGATTCCAAGCTGTCCAGCTGCAGGATATCATCCATACGATGATGGTCGCTGTTCTTGAAATTAGGAGCTACGCGTAACCAAGGCGGGCGGGATGGCTCTAAAAGCCCAAGCGACTCCCCAAGCGTAGCAAAGTAGTCCCTAGAGGTGATTGTGAGAATATATGCTAACAGGGCAGTGATCGTCCGTGATGATCCATGTTCAATGTGCTGGTCAAGGTACTCATAAATATGCGATAATAAGCCAGCTGCAGATTTAGGCAACGGGTCATAGGGCGGAGAATTTTTCTGAGACACGTTATCAGCGAAAAATCGTTGCCCACCAGTATATCATGCACTGAAATCACAAACCCGGTGGCATAATGAGGCAAGCGCCGATAACACAGATTCTGTGTCCGCGTAATGCAGCCATAGAGCTGTGATGTGGGTGGCGGGGTGTGGCGGTCTGTTTGACAGTGAAGTTCGTATGTGAACGAGAATGGTGAACAATGCATGCGCAAAGCTGTGTGTGGTGGGACTACTGTGTCTAAAGTAGAAAACTTCAGAGTAAGCTACCGACGCCAGAGGAGCCAGAGGGGGATTACTCACCGACGCCGGAGCGTAGTCACCAGCAGCTCTAATCGACGAAACAAGGTGCCAATGTTCAAGAATCTCTGGATAACTCTGTTTCAAAGCGAGCATGAACAACATGCACCAAGAGTATCAAGTGAAGATCTATCTGCTCTGCTCACGAGGTGCTCGAAACATCGTCCAAGCCTTCTATGATGACCACCAACTTTGAGTCACTTCTCGCCCCATAAGAGACGAGACGTTCATACTTCGAATCCCATACATATAGTGAGGATGAATTGCCAACCAGATTGACTAGCAAATGATCAAGAAGCTCAACGGGTAGGACATATCGAAGCTCCAACGAGGGGTCATTCAAGCAAGGTTGAACGCTGTCGCAGAGATATGATATGGATTTAGCGTTGTGTGAGATAAAAACCAGAAAGACACGTACAAGTGCCTCGCAACGTCGAAGGCGTCATTGGACTGCTCAGATAAGAACGGTGTCGATGTAGCCTTCTTTGGAAAAGTAGGGCGAAGCGCGTCCCAAGAGAGGTTGTGGTTCTAGAAAGTGGAATGAGTAATGTGGTACCGGCGGTTATATCACAGTTGCAAACAAAGAATGCGACGAACCCTGGGTGAGTGCGTCCCGGAAATAATTTCCTTCGCTATCCAGATGTCCGCTGCGTCGTCTGCTATGGCAGCCCTCTGAGGCTCTCCCCCCGCATCGGTGCTGCTTTGTGTTGAGATGTCGTCCTCTTCTTTATGCTCTATGTGCCGCCAATGAGGTAAAGAGGATGAGTTTGGTTCGACGAGAGCTTCTACGATGGGGTTTTGGAGACGATCCTCGAGAGGTGGAAGGAAGAAGTGAGGGTGGAAATCGGGGAGTTTCTCTGAGAGGTGTGAAGACAAGGGGTCGAGTAATGGGGGTAGGGGCGTAATAGTGAATGAATCCATACTTGCTTCCTGACGAACGAGAAATCAGACCCTTAACAGATTCGACGGGCGCCAGATTCAACGAATCACCCGCCAGCGCTAAACTCAATTTAGATCGAAAAGTTCCTACAGACATGCCAAACATTTACACCAAGTAGAAAAACAAACATAATATAAGCAAATCAAAAATACATACAGAACCCTAGCGACCACCTCTAGCAAACCATGCCTTTTGCTGTCCACATGTGTCATTCGTGCATCCTGGACATCTTAAGCTCATCTGCGTGCTCGTGGGTCCATGCGTGCCAGTAGCCACATCGCGCAGGTGCTGCGCCGCAATATCGGCGAGTGCGCGGATGAAGACGGGAGACTCGTTCAGCGACTCGGAACGGTACACCTCGAGGCCGAGCTGGAATTGACATTGCATGCCAGACATTAGAACTTCCAACAGACTGCCTAAGGAGTAGCTCACCTCGTGGCCCTCCTTGCAGTACTCCAGATCAAGCTCGTACAGCGTCTCGATATGATCGCTTGTGAACGCGATGGGAACAAGGACAACCTCCTTTTTGCCTAGACGTGCGAGTCCCTTCACCGCCTCGCGTGTCTGCATGCCCATCCACGCCGAGGGCCCGACCTGGCTCTGCCACACGAGACGATATGCGTGTTTATTCCCGAGGCGCTCCATGACGGCGGCAACGGTTGCGGAGACCTCGAGCACGTACGGGTCCCCACGGTTCACGACAGACATGGGAAGCGAGTGCGCGGAGAAGAGGAGCGTGGCAAAGGGGCGGCGTTCGGGTGGGAAATTTTCCAGTGCTTTTTCGATGTTTCGTGCGACCGCCTGAGTTCAAATAGTATTACAATATATCATGTGTGGGAAGCGAAGAAACAGCGCACCTCGATAAAGCCGGGATGTGTACCCCACCGATCGATGACGCTCCATTTGACTTCACCCAGCTCGCCCTTCCTTCCTCGTTTAAACATCTCATTCAAACTGCTCCCTGTCGTACTGCAACTATACTGTGGGTACTGAGTGAACGCCACCGCCCGCTGCACACCGTCCGCCCTCATCTCCTCGGCCGTCTTCTCCGTAAGGGGTTGCGCATATCGAAACGCGACGTAGCTTTTGTGCGGCGCGGTTTCCGGGCTAAGCTCGTCGAGCAGCGCACACATGCCCTCACCCTGGAGACGGGTGTAGCGCAGGATGGGGGAGCCACCGCCAATGTCGCTGTATTGCTGTTCGATCTGGGGAGTGCGCCTTTTGGCGATGAATGGCGCAAGGAGGCTTTGGAAGGGGAGGGGGATGAGGTCGCCATCGGAGAAGAGACGGTAAAGGAAGTCATGGACTTCTGGGATCTGATGACCATATTTGAAGTCACCAGGTGAAAAAGGACCGTTGGCGGTTGTCGCGAGACACATTCTTAAGGATTAGAGGACGTACCGTTGATGGACCGCCCATGTTCATCATGACAATGGCTGCCTAAATAATCAGGGTTCTGTACACGCTTTCTGGAGCACACAGGGTCTGACCTGTAGGGCTACATGGCGGTGGGTTTAAAGCGGGTGTCATCGGCTTTAGGAATAATTATACCTTATTTTCGAGCTGACCGTCGCCATACATCGAGGAACACCAGCAACGGCACCTACACGCACCACTCGGGTCGACGAACGCGCCAGCTGGACGAGTGTAGACATGATAATTAGCGTTGAAGGCAGAACAGGATTTGGGGACCAGAGGACATTGCATCAATCATATGCCTCCGCGATCGTGTGATGTATCCTTAGACTTCCCGTGTGCCTCATTGGTCAATCCTCGAATTAACAAGGTTGGCTAGGGGAAAATATTTTAAAAAATATATTCTGAATAAGTGATGAAAGGTCAAGCTTCAAAGAAAGCTTCAGCGGGCTATGGTTTGTATACAAATCGCATTTACCCTGCCCTTTGCAGATGACTTAAATATGGATAGGGTACTGTCTACAGGAGTAGCCTCGTTGTTACCATCTTTAGTCTGTAGAACAAGAACTATAGACTAAAGTTTCAACTTTCACACAAACTAGTTTCATGCAAGACAAATTTAAATTTCACAGTCAACACTTTTATAATAGTTCTTCTGTCATATCCATCCTGCATCTATATGCTCCTTTATACCAAGTGTGCAGATGTACATTCAAGAATAACAATCATATCTCCCAAAGTGCTTAACTTTTCTACTTCCTACAAAATGAGTTTGACAATTATCATCAAGTTCTCAATACACTCACCTCATGAACCATAAGTATGAGAGTAGTTGAAGTCAGAGATTGCCAACATACTGGATTACAATTCGGCACATAGTTGGGTTTTGCTGCTAGCTGAAATTCTTCATTATTATGACTGCCTGTGTGTTTTAACATGTGATCTATACAATATATATGATGAACAAGCGGGTACAGTGGTAGGTTCGATGATCCCCCAGGCTTGGTTTTGATGTTCATATCAAAAGGTTATTTGTTACATCTTTCTTCCGACTTCGGCGAACGTCAGAACACATCAAATGTCCAATTCTAGGTCCTGTTCTTTATAATTCCATATATTTTTGCAGAGTCAAACATGAACACCATTGGCATGGATCCAGCCCCAACATCGTCAATCCAACGGCAGGCATGTATTACTGGACGGAACCGTCCGACTAATATGACCTCTAAATTGACTCTAGGGTAACGGTACTTGCCAAGTGCCAAATAGTGGTGTGGGTACCGTGGTTGAGTGATCAAACTAATACAAGACTGCGTATATTCTCAAACAAAGATAAATGGCAAGTCTCCAAAGAACAGGGGAAATATAGCAATACAAATATATAGAACATTTCAGGAAAGACTCGTTATGCATGAATAGTCGTATCCTATTCGTACAGACATAGCATCCTTGCCGCGTGGGAATAAAGTCCACGATTACAGCATGCACATGGGAATCTTCACATGGACCACGCTCGTATATCTCACCCATCTCAGTGCTTCTCCACCACCAAACTGTTGTCGCTTGTTTTTCCGTGTGTCCCTGCGATGAGAGGGTGAGCGTGGGTGTGGGTGCAGGGTATCTGGTGCTGCGTCGCTTACCTTCCTCGACGTCCTCGAGATGACCACCTGGGCGGTAGTCTGCAAGGAAGAATACTGTGAATGGCAGCCAGACAAAGGCGGCACCGACGATGTTGCCAAACAAGGCGGCGAATAGAGACCTGAGAGAATGAGTCACGTGCATGCAAGGGGCGTCGGTGGAACCCACTTTTTGATGTATTCCCCGGCTGTTATCTGCACGCAACAGTCAGGTTAACAACGGTTAGCATAAACATAAAGGGACAGCAGACTCACAGGCGCATGGATCATGATTGCAAGTGGGATAGAGAACATGTTGGCTGTTAGAGCGCGGGAGTGAGCGTCCCCCCGCAGCTGTGCATTAGAAAGTACGAGACATACCGACGACTGGATGGTTGCACGATCAGATCACCCTAATGGAGATTGCAATAGGGGGGTGTGCGTACCGTGGTCATATGAGCATGCTACGAAAATCTGCAAGGGTCTCAGTTGCCGGCGCTAGCAGCATGACGGACAATGTGAAACACGGACCCAGATGGGGATCCAGATGGCAAAGATCTAAGTAATGATGAACACAATCACATTACTAAGCGAGGATGACTTACTTTGGAAATAACGTCCTGTGCACCTGCGGCTTGCTGCAGAAAAAGAGTGGTTAAACTGGAGAAAGTGGCCGGTGCGAAGCGGTGCTTACCCAGACGGCGATCGAGACGAGCCAGTTGCAGCCGACACCACGGAGGAAGATCTGGTGCCATTGGGGCACGACGGCTTTGGTGCTAGAGGCAAGAGAGATGAGCTTGGGTGAGTGAGACAGGGAGATTGACTGACACGGCGGCTGCCTTGATGTAGGTCGAGTATGGGGCAGCCACTTCTGAGTCTGCGGCAGGTCAGCAGGATGGCCGCCACGGGCGGGTCGTGTGACACGTACATTTGACAAGAAGTGCTGCAAAGGAGATACTGCCAACAAGGTTTCCAAAGAAGACTGTGCACTGGAACGTGAACGGCGCGCGTGGTGCAAAGCAGTTCCCGCACCGATGAACCAGTTGTAAGGGACACTCCACCATGGAATAGCACCCTTCATGACACACATGGGAAGGATCATCATGTTACTGGTAAGCAGCTCTTGACCCTGCAACACGATCCTGTGCGCGCAAGGATGCGCATGAACACGGGAGAGGGTGCGTTGTAGAGAGAGCACTCACATCACGAGGCCCACGGGGAAGACGAAGCCAGCCAAGACCTTGACGATACCGGGGTTCGACGTGGTGAGTTCTGTGGCGCCACCCGCGAGAACCTCGGACAGCAGTCCACCAAACGAGAGGAACGCTCCGGCGATAACCTAAAGGCATGAGCGGGGGAGGTGCCATTAGTGTGAAGGAGTGAGCGCTAGGGGAGTGTACATACTGCCTTGAAAAAGATGAGATCAGGGCGGGTGCGGTGTTTGATGACACCAGACTGGATGAAATAACGGGCGATGGCAGAGTTATCAACACCAGACATTGTTGTAGTGAGGAGACTGGTCGAGTGTGAGAGCCTGTGAGACCCGGAGGGGCTTATATACCTGCACAAATTCGCTTCGCGTCTAATCTTATCACTCAAAGATCGATCTGCTCACGTTATATATATCTCCACGTCCTGCACTTCCGCACAGCCCGAATAGGTTAGGTCCAGTTTCCGAGTCGGGTGAGGAGGAAAGCTGATGAAGTCTTTTGCGACGTTTCCGTCGTTTTGACATTGATCAATCACTCACCGTCGCCATCTTCTTTTTTTCCCAGCTGGGCGAGCACTTTCAGTACTTCCTCGAAAACGAAATTTTCGCTGATTAAGCAGGCACATATCTACGATCCGACTCGGCTGTAGTTGTAATACCCGATAGACTACGGCGCCTCTGTCTGTACCTTAGCAAATTCCCGACCGTCTCTGAGTTCGTTCCAAGCTGTGTACCAAAGCGCGCTACCGCAGCCGTCTGAAATTGTTTTGGTCCCCTGATTGATGCTTGGACTCCGACTCGGCCCCAATTCGGTGGGCAAACAACTCATCGTGCTCTCTATAGAGTCTCCTCTATAATGTCAAGCGCGTGTAGTAATTCGAAAGTTTCATCGACATTAATTTTAAATAAAACATGTAGTGCCCATAGAGTAATGACCTTATCAAACACGCCATTGTTCGATGCTCCAGAATCCCCCGAGCTTGTCTCTGGTCCCTTCTACAGCTCGTTACGTCGTTCAAAAATCGCCATTGATTTAAATTTGATGTCTGTACACTAAGGAGTAAAGCCCTTACTAAACACGTCACGGTTCGATGGTCTGTGGAAGTTCTCCAAGCTTTGTCTCAAGTGCTTTCTCCAGCCCATCCACGTCGAACGCTGAAGCTCCATCGAAGTGAGGGCATTTGATGCTTCGCATGTCCTCCAAATCGGACTCCAAAACCGATTGTGGTCCAAGCAGTGTTTTTCCGGATGGATGACGGTCCATCGCAATGAACGCCGTGAACATAAATGCCTTCCATTGCCACTGAACTGACAACTCGTGCTCGGTAGGTGCCTGACGTGTCGACTGTGGAAGATGAGACAAGCACCCCGGCACCGTGAATGACAGTAAAAAGTCAAGCAAGGCGTCCCGACGCCGCGTGCGCAGGTTCAGCAATTTCAGTAAATCTTGTGAGTCGATCCTGTGTAAGATAGGCTGTACGTCTTCGTGCTGCAAATCAACATCCAGTGTGTGTTTAGCTGCGATGGCCGCAGCCTCAGACCATCCAACCCGACAAGCTAAGGAATAAAGTCTGACGGGATCGTCAAGAAGCCCCTGGGGTGTAATCATACGATGAATGATCGACGGGGGCCCCGGCATGTCCCATTTCTTGGCCGTGAGAAGAACTTTCTCAATGTCATCAAAATTATTGAGGGGAGGGATTTCCATTCCAGAAACCAACCTGAGGATCGCGTTGATAGTCCGTGCATCCTCTGGGAGTGTGATTACATATCCGCGCTCATCTGGTATGACACCCGAGAGTTGGGGCAGAGTGTGCGTGGTACGGAAGACACCTGAAGCGATCTTGAGAATGAACGTATGTGTGCAGAACTTGACGTTGTCGGAAGACTTGAGGACTATATCCCCGTCGCCATAAGAGAAGTCGACATGAAAGCTGTCTTCCGTCAGCATCGTCTAGCCTAGGGTTAAGATTGAAAGATCAATACAAGCCTGAGAACATACTGGATCCAACATGTCCGTGCTAAAGCTAGATATGCTGCTTCCAGTCATTACTGCTTGGAGAAAGTTCACTGGCAGAAGAGAATTTGAGAGAAGGGTTGAACGACTTCATGTACCCTAGGAAGGTTTCAATTAGTCGTGTCCTCCTTGCTTCTTCACGGCAGCGTCCACACCTCGCAGCAGTGGAAATGATGACATCCATTGGTGGTCAGATTCGTCTTCAGTAATGCCGCATGAGACTATGTAATTCACCTGCAACAAGAATGCGACCTGTAAGATGTCATAGGTCCAGCCTCAAGTTGGATCCGGTCAACCCGAATCAGAGGCACATTCATCGAATCATCTGTGGGTCTGAGCTGTTCAAGAAGTACATCCAATGTTCATGATATGGGTAGGAGGGTGCGCCTATAGTCATTCAAGAGATACAAATGACAATTAATGATTTGAAATCGAGGGTGAAGTAATATTTTTGGGTGAGCAAACGATAGCTTGCAGTAGCGGAACTACTGTGGCCATGTGGAAGAGTGGCGGTAGCATCGTCTGCACGCCGCAAGGTGACTAGTAGTGGCAAGGCTTTTGATATTAATGGATCAGGCTGACACGCAGTTTTTACAATCTGCATGGTCACTAGTCGGAGAGCGTCTGCCTGATTACGAGATAGTGCAAGATATCATAAATAATGGAAAAGAACTTGAGAAGGGGGAATGTATTTACAATAAAGTTTTTCAGATTTTTTTGTCAATACACATGTATCAAAAAATTGAGCACATTACTTAGTCCTTGCACGACAGGTTAGAGAGACAGCCAGAATTGTATACCACAAATTATAAACGACAGAGAAATTTGGATAATGATAAAGCAAACGTTACAGATCTCTATAATAAACAACGTCAAGAGACCTGTTGTATTCTTCCCCGCGGTGTTTGACTGCGTTACCATGCAAAAGCTCAAACATGAAGAAAACAAATCGAGCGATAGATATTTTATTATATTTCAATTAACTCACGAGGGGAAAGTCAGTGCTATAATTAGGGAAATTCGCTGCATCTACGAATGCGTCTAGTTAGCCACCCGATGTTATGTTGATTCAGTGTTTGGGCA
The DNA here is from genome assembly GCA_003316585.1 of Gomphus bonarii. NCBI lineage: Eukaryota > Fungi > Basidiomycota > Agaricomycetes > Gomphales > Gomphaceae > Gomphus > Gomphus bonarii. The sequence continues at coordinate 7,524 of QFEC01000057.1, read as the reverse complement.
CCACCAAGAAGCCGCAAAGGGTGTGACATGTGTAACACTGGGTTCTTCCTACTCTATCACTGCATAATGGCCGACGGCGTCCCACCCGTTGGACTGGGCCTTCCATTCTTTCAGACTAAAATGGATCATCGAGTTGACTTTGCTGACTTCACGATGGATCAGACCCTTACCTCACCCTCGTTTGCCACGTATACCTCCACTCTCACATCCTCTGTCGCGTCTTCATCTTCACTTCCTCACCAATACTTGCAGGCTCGTCACATGCGTAGAGATGGCTTGAATGATGACATCCTTTTGTCAGATTCTCCTAGACCAGTCTCAGCCTCGTTCGTTGTTGATGCGGCACTAGTGGCTGGTTCTATATCCATGCTCATAGGGGCTGGATGCATAATCGGCTTCATATGCCACAAGAGAAAGCGGCGGGGAAGCGCAAATTCTACGTTCAAATCCAGAAAGATGAAGGCACCCTGGAAAGCCAACAACGACTATGGTGACGTAGAAGCAAGCACAGAGTCACTCATCCAAAGTTCTGGCACTGGGATCAACGAGTATCAAATCTCTGGAGTTGTCCATGATTCCAAGTTCAACCGTCTTTCCACTTCTGCCCAATTTGGATCCAATTACCCTCGACTCTCAACTAGCAAGACCACGTCATTGTTCATGGCTCCAATGACTATGCATGATAATCACACCCCGTCAACGACATCGACATTATGTCCTTCGCTAGACACATCGGACGATTCGCTCTCTTTGTGCTCAGAGTTGAAAAGCCCGACTGTTGATGTGGAAAGTCTGAACGGGATTGACGAGGGTGACCTGGGCAGTGTCGTGCTGAGCAGTCTCCAGATCAACGAAAGCTTCACAACTGTGGAGTCACGCGATGATCACTTCGCGACCTCTCGCTCGGATTTCCCATCTACCAAAAACTTGACTTCTCTACAGGGATTCCTCACTGCTAGTTCTTCCAATCTGTCTATCTCTGTGAGCATGGATGCTGTCTCTGAAGATGCGACTTGGAGTGCAACCCTGTCGACTCAGCACTCGTCTCTCGCTCTCTCCTTTGCCTCTCAGTCTCTGGTCACTCCTGACTCGCTGATTCTCAGTACCATCCAGTCACTGGCCATTCCTGATTCTCCTACTCTTAGTACCACGCATTCCCCATGTTCTGCCGTGTCAGCTCTACAAAGTGACTCGGATCTAACCTTTAAGTCGGATTCTGCTGAGTACATCAATGTTCCCCTCAAACTTCTTGAGCTCAAAATCGATTCTGAATTGGACTTGCACTCGTGCTTGGGCCTCGATAGACAGTATGGTGAGGTTGTAGCAACATCTGAATATGGGTCCACGGATCCAGATTCTTCTAAGATCCCCGAGTTGGTTACCACGGATTCACAAGACACCGTTACTGGCACTGATGAGTCTTATGATCCCAATTCCCTTGTGACCTCATCGACATTCTCATATTGTTATGAATCACTGCAAAAATATGAAAATCATCTTAAACCAACCGATCCCGGGCATCATTATTCTGCCGAATTGATTATTCCAGTAACCAGTTTTCTCTTGCGCCCAATCAGTGCTTCCCATCAAGCCAATACGGTATCTGTAGTTACCGACAATCAATCTCAAGCACGTACATTGTCTCCTTCTCCGTCATTCGCGTCTTCCTCGACCTCTGTTGCCACGCTCCGGCTACCATCTTACTGTGGCACTGGGCAAACTACCCTCATCGAGGAAGTACTCCCCCCGCCTAGCATCATCGTGAGCGTACCAACAGATGGCTCACTTATTCTGGAAAGCTATGGATCAACCCAATTTTCCATCATGAACCTTGCAACAGCTACAGAGGAACAACGGGTACGTGGTAATAGGACGAAGAGGTGTGGCGTGGATACTGCCAAAGTGATATATGATCCCTTGGACGAAGTTGAGGAGGAGGCATGGGGAGATGCATATGAACGAACATGCTATATGGAGGTATCTGAATCCCAAAGTGCGTTGGAAATGGAGGAATCATATCAGGGTCTCTCAGAGAACTGGATGGCATCGTCCGAGAGCTCAGAACTAGACATCGGGAAGGCAATCACGAAATTTCCCCTGCCTCCGATATAAGTATCCTGGGTAGTCAGAGGAGCATATCTGATATAATGTCGGAATGAGATCGGGAAGCGCTTTGGATGTTTTTCTAGGACTGTATGTAGCATTTCACCTACTGTAGAGACAAGTAACGTGGTCGTTGTCACGTGATCAGCAGTCTCATATTGCCGTGACTTCAGTAGGAGATGGACGACTCGGATGAATACTTCGATGACTTTTTTGTTCTCGATGAAACCGCACTCGCATCAATTCAGGAAACTGAGGAACGTTTTGGAGCCTCTCTATCTCAAGCACGACGTTCTCAACCTGCATCGCCGTTGCAGGCTTCACCTAGCCCCCCGCCATCAAAAAGATTGAAGACGTCCGGCAGTGCAATTGAACATGGAGTTGCTCGGGTACCCCCACGGCCTGTGTTTAGGAGGGTGGAGAGTTTAGACCACTTGAATCCAGAGATACGTGTTGGTCCAGATGGAAATTACGTGTTTAGCACTCAGTCTGAAGGACCTAAGCAAGCCGGGGCAACAGGTGGAGTCCAGAATGGGTTGGCGCCGCTGCCATCAGCAAAAATGAATCTCATTACAGTATCGGCGGGTGATGGCTGTAGCAGTAGTGGTGCAACAGCCAATTCTGTCCATTTGGCTGACGCCGGTATCTTTTCTTTAGCTAGCCAAAGACGTGCTCGTATCATTGAGCAAGCCTTGGCTGAGGTTTCGGCGCAGTCTCAAATTCCTGCAGCTGCCACTCCTCGTGACATCGCCCAGCCTGACTCGGCTGATATTCACACCGAACTAGCCTCTCTTCGCGCGCAACTTGCAGCGGTGAGTGCTTAAATATTGATGATGGGAATTAGCTCTTCTTCTGAGACATAATAAGTCGAACGCTGAAAATGCAGTGATTCAAAAATCGTTGCAAGAAGCTCAGGACGCTCAGTTGGTGAAGGCAGGAGAAGTAAGCATCTTGAGACAAACCATTGATAAGGTATCTATTTATTACTTCACGCGACGGGCCAGCTTCATCTATAGGTTCAGACAAAGAAAGAGCATGATGAAGCTGTTGCTAAAGCTAAGGCGGATATGATAGCCCATGAAAAAATGAAAGCCGAGTTACATGCCAAACTTAAGGAAGAGACAGAGCGCATGACAACACGACTTGTCTTTCAGGTAAGTCAAGTCATGTTCTCATTTCACTGAGCAGTCTATAAACAGTTGTACTTCGCTGGGCTACAGCAGTATGAGATGGAAACATCCTCACGAAAACCCACAAGGAGTTCGGTAACGTCAAAACGCATCGTCAAGGACCCCTCAATGTCAACTCCGGCCTTTGCGGCGACGCCGACACGTGGACAAGGCCTGTTTCTGCCACCATCGACAAGTCGTCCCGCGCGTAGATTGTCCCTTGCACAAAGTGACCAAGGTCGAAGGGAGGATAATGCCCCGCTTTCATCCCCCACCAGTGGATACGGAAAAATGCGATCCGGTGAGGATGCAAAGCGGCCACAGTTCAAAGGGTTCCATAATGCCTTCATCGATACAGAGCCTGTCATGGGACAGAATGTGATGAGTGACAAGGAGGAAAATATTGAAGAGAACCAAAGAAGCGATCCATTTTTGACGCCAATAAAGCCTAATGATTCTCGGGATGTGGACTCTCGAGATCTGAGCAATGGGAAATGGAAAGGAAAAGATAGAGAAGTGAACGGAGATTACCAATTTCATTGTTGGGAAGGTAATGCTCATGGTCTAGAAGTAAAAGGCAGAGAAGATACAATAGCCGTGGACCAAGAAGAGGGTAGAGCCCCTTCCCTGCAATCAGCCGACAAGTTGGCTGAAGAAGATATCGTAATCGAGGAAGGTGTTTACTGGGGGGAGGAGGTTCGTTATTTTTGTCTAGGAAGGATATACTCACTTCTTGTTTAACAGTTACGGCGAATCATCTTTACTCACATCGCACCACAAAATGACACGCTAACACTTCATATTCTCCTTTCAACTATTATTCCATCTGAGACCCCCATCGGGGATAAGCATGCTTATACAATGGCATGTCAAGTCATTCTCGAGACCTGCGGAACAAGACATGGACGCACCCAATACTCTGATGATTCCGAATGGGAAGAGGTAATCCACAAGGTTGCCAATGCTTTTATGATCATTGGTGGTACTCTAGCTCGCACAGGCTGTGTACGTTGTCTTTCCCTGGTCACGTGCATTATTGGTTCATCAGCCTAAACTTTGACTTCTGATAGGTCGCACCTCTTACGGCTCTGTTAGATCTATTGTTGTTGCTTACTCTGTACATTCCAGCTTTTGTGTCCCCTTTACTTAGCCTACCAACCGCCAATGCTGTCGTTGACCAGTTAGACCTCGACAAGCCATCGCAACTTTTGTGTATGCTATGCACCGTGGTTCAAGAACACTTAGCATCACCAAAGAGCAACTCGAATGTTGCAAAAAACACCACTGGAAAAAAAAATGCGCCTGCTCCTCTAGCCATGGTGGTTGTTCAGTTAATGGAGTCACTTTGTTGGACTGCTAACGATCATCTCATGGAAAGGTACGTGTTGGAGTTTGATTGCAACTGGTTTTGTTTATGTAATCAAGGTTGGGCGTGCTGCCACGTCATCCGAGGGTTTTTGAGATACTATTGGATCCTGCTCAGCCTCCAGAATTGATAACTCGCACCCTTCGATTATTAGTTCTTCTTGCCACTCGTGAGATATCCGGATGGTGCCCTCCCCTTGAAAAGCTATGTTACTATCTTGTGGAGCCTGCAGCTGAAGAAGTGCGCATACCTTTCAATTCCTACTTATTCTGTTTAACAACTCTCAGTCCTACGGCATTCGACATTTAGTCATTACTTTAGTCGGGGTCCTTGCTGACTCACATATTGAGGCACGTACGCTTCTTCTCGACTCTGTCGCTCTTGCACCATCCCTTGTTATCTGCATTGCAAACCTGTCAAAACTATTATGGGAAGATGACCTTACAATGAACGATGCAAATTTGGCAAAGTTGTACGTATTTCTCGGTCTTGATCTGTTCGCGAATGACGTTATATCTGCTGTAGGACTGTGGATATACTATATTTGTCTATCAATCTTTTACACCACTTGGTGTTTGTTCTTGATTTGTCATCTGTCCTCGGACGAAAGCTTATGGAAGCTACTCGATTATCCGGACCCTTCAATGGAGTAACACACATATTCATTGTTACCTTCGGACGTCTTGCATGGGCTGAAGGTCCTGATTGGTTGGATAAGGATTGTAAGGACAGATGTGAAGTCATTGCTGGTACGTACTGTTTCTTCAATCTCCCTATATAGGATATTCAAAGAGCAGTCAAAATTTTAGAATATGCTGTGGAGATCATTGAGACTGTAATAACAGGACCTGAGTGTGACAGTCTCTGGGCAGTGTGGCATCAATTTGACATGACAGATGAAGAGGAGCTTGAAGCATGGAAAATTCAGATAGAATAACTACATTTTTATTTTATATAAGTATAAGCATATTTCACTTCGGAGAAATAAGGCTGGATGTTATTTGTAGAGAATATTGGATATGATACAAACATATCTGAAATATCCTTAGGGGATTATTTGTATTATTTACTATATGTTATGATAGCCTGAAAATTTCATTCTAATACTTTGATCATATGAAATTCTTTAGTAATGTATAAACAACATAACTAAAGACAGAGAGACTATTTACTGGATATATATATGTTATTTGAGGCAGCTAGTTATTGATGACTCATGATTGGATTGGAAGATATTTCTCTAATGATTTATAGCTATTTTATTTCTGTGATATCTGACAGAATATGTATTATATTCTGGTTGTTCTATTGTAGCTTGCTAATCTGTGTAAGGGCAACCCCTGTAGCGCTTGCTGAGGTTACCGAGATCACATGACCAAGGCTAGCAAGGGGGAAAAACCTAAGAGGAAAACTTAGGGTCCCTTACTAATGAGCTATGTAACCTATATACTCGTTGTCTACTTCCTACTTCCTCAGCATACCTTACCCCTTGATTGGGCCTTAAGGTATGCTGGCCCCATAACCCATATCTAGCATTCCAGTACTCGGGCTGACAGCTCGGTCACTCAGTTTGGGATGTCACACAGTTGGACCAAGCGAATGTTGTGGCTCTTATCGTGTGTATGTTTGGTTCAGCTTGGTTACTATCGGTGTAGGTGAATTGGTTCAGCATTGGTTCAGGTCATGAAATGGGTGGTCCCCTGACATCACCCCCCCTTCTAGAGTGCTGGATCCTCAAAGCATGCACCATGATTGATTCGAAGGCCATTGACCAAATCCTTCAGAGTGCTCCTGGGTGTGAGTGGTAGAACTCTTGTACCCTTGCTGGTACTGCCATGTCCTTCTCCGCTACCCAGGTGTTCTCCTCATATCCATACCCCTCCCACTTCACCAGGAAGTAGAGTCGACCCCTCATGAGCCAACTGTCCAACACCCTTTCTACCACATAATGCTCCTCTCCATCTACTAGTTCGGGCAGGGGGGGTAGCTTGGCCCTTTGGCTAGGTATTGGGTCTTCAGCAGCTAGGAGGAGTTTGACCACATTGAAGACTGGATGAAGCCAGGACATAGATGGGGGAAGTTGGAGCTTGTACGAGTGCTTTTCTACTCAGCCTTGAATGACATAGGGCCCAAGGTAGCAATGACCAAGTTTT
>QFEC01000052.1:0-18618 GCA_003316585.1 Gomphus bonarii | reverse complement strand
TTGATCAAGCTGTGGTAAAGTGCAAAGCCGGAAGTGCGGCGCCAAAACCCCCTCCCCCACCACCTAAAGAAGCCCCACCTGCCAAGAAGAAGGCCCCCGCGGTTGTCAAAAAGGAAACGCGTCCTACTTCACCTGTGCTCGAGGATGAGGCAACACCAAAACCGAAAGCAAAGCCTCCTGCGCGCCTAATGGTTTGTGCCTCAGTGTTTCTTTTACTGTATCATTACTGATCATGTGTAGGCTAAGAAGCCAGGAGCTCCTCCACCTGCCGCAGCACCTCCAGCAGCGAAGAAACCAGCTCCTGCAGTTGCTGCCGGAGCAAAGGCCGCTAAACCAGCTGCTCCGGCACCACCCGGTGCTCTGGATACATTCAAGTACAAGCATACTCCCGAAGATGCAGAGGCATTGGCAGCAGACTTGATCCCTTCATCTATTGCTACTGACTTTGCAGACTCGAATTGGAAAACCAGACTCGCTGCGCTGGAGGAGATGAATACATGGCTGGAAGATGCTATTGCTGATGTTGATAGCGAAGTGTTGGTGAGATTTATTGCAAAAAAAGGTTGGAACGAGAAGAATTTCCAGGCTAGTCGAAGGGTGATCCTCACGGTCCGTATTCGCTACTGATCCATATGCGTGGAACAGGTGTCTGCGAAGATATATGGGATTCTATCGATGCTGGCCGAAAAGTGTCCAACCTTTGGCAGGTCGTCTGTTGCCCTATCGGTCTCTCACCTAAGTGAGAAATTGGGAGACCTCAAGCTGAAGAAACCTGCTGGAGACACTTTACTTCTCTTTGCTGAGAAAACATCTCTATCGTTTGTCCTCAACCAAGGTAAATAGCCCAATATCCCCTGTTTCATTTTTCATAGTTTTTTTTTTTTTTTCCTACTATCAGCATATGATCCCCTGTCAAAACAGAAGGCGCCCAAAGTGCTTGCGGATTCGATAACATGGATAAATCAGGCATTGACAGAGTTTGGCATTGCCGGCCTTTCGTTGAAGAGCTTGATTGACTTTCTCAAGAATGCACTTAAGAATTCTAATGCCGCCGTGCGATCTAGCGCTACAGCCACTTTCATTACTGTGCGTCTGTTTGCGGGAGCGGGTAAGGGTGATGACTGTTATAATCGTACTGCTGTTGACATATATGCGTCACTTAGCTGTGCGGGACCTGCTAGAAGATCTCAACCCACAATTACTCACTACGATTCAAGCAGAATTTGAAAAGGTTGAGGGCCAGCCGGCACCTGAACCCACTCGTACTTCCGTAGACCTTGCTTCACTACCGCAATCTAGTAGTTCGGGAAAAGGAGCCCAATTGGCTGATCCCATGGATGACCTCTTCCCTAGGGTTGAGATAGACAAATTGTTGGCAGGAACGACCATCTTGGCGGATGCTAAAAGCGATGCTTGGAAAACGAGGAAGGAGGCATTGGAAGCCTTGCAAGGTATATTAGATGTTGCGGCGAATAAACGTCTGAAGCCTACTATGGGTGAGAAGTCTCGTATCTTTTGTTTTTTAACTTCTCTAATGCTTCTGCAGGTGAAATTGGGCAAGTTCTCAAGGCGCGTGTTACGGATACCAACAAGGCTGTACAGCTCCTGGCGCTCGACATTGTGTCCCGAATAGCGACTGGGATGAACAAACCTTTTGAAAAGCACACGCGCTTTTTTGCACTGCCTGTCGCCACAGCACTCTCTGATCAAAAGGCCCACATTCGTTCTACGGCAATCCAGACGCTTACAGCGATTGCGACAGCCTGCGAAGGTGTCGATTCCATGGTTAATGGGCTCGGCACCGCCTTGGAAACATCGAATCCTGTGCAGCGGTCATCGTTGCTCACATGGATCGCAGACTGGTTCAAAGACCACAAAGTTGGAGCCGGGCTGGACCTTCAACCCTGGGTGGCTCCCGTCGTCACATGCCTTGAGGATCGCAGTGGTGATGTACGAAAGGGCGCGCAGGCCGTCTTACCGTATATCATTGCAGGCGTTGGATTTGATCGCGTCATGCGTGAAACATCGTCTCTGAAACCTGCATCTCGGTCGATGGTGGTCCCACTTATACAGGCAGCCCGTGCTTCGGTCCCTGCCCCTGAGACTCCAGTGGCCAAGGGGCGTCCAGCAGCCATTGCTACAGCAGAACCAGCCAAGGCCCCTAGTCCTGAATCATCTTCCCCATCGCCAACAACCGTACCGCCAGCATTCGGAAATGGGCGATCCACCGGCGTCAGGAGCAGAAAAATACAACCTATCACACGTCCTGAATCTAGTGGCTCTGTACGCGAAGATGAATCTGCGATACCAAGTCGGCTCGCTAAGCCTGGTATCGGGCTCAAACGTCCTGCAAGCAGTATATCAGCCAAGCCGTCGGTTGCATCTTCCCCAACTCTCGCATCATCTGCAAGTCCGTTCAATGGGGCTAATTTAGATGCCAAGAAGGCTCGGTTAAGCAAAGATTTCACCAAGTGGATCATCGAGTCCAATACCTCGAGGAAAGATCTTGCAGATATTCTCCAGCATCAAATGGAACCGCATGTTTCCCGCGAGCTGATTACACTGCTTTTCAGTCATGATCATAATGCTGTTAATGACCATGTGTCTGGATTGGGCATGATTGCTGACTGCTACTCTGCTACCCTTGCTGGCGAAGAAAAGTATGGCGTTCCTGTCAGCGATATGAAGGGGATTCTGGTGGCAAACTCGGATTTGCCATTTAAATTTGTTTCGATAACAGTGCACGAGTCCCAGCCCAATTTGATCACCAAGTGTCTAGACGTGTTGGATCACATGTTGGCATTCCTTCGTAGCGCCAACTATCAGCTTACGGATCAGGAGGCTTTGTGCTTTGTTCCAACAATTATCCATAAAGTACGATTGGCTTTAATATTTTAACTCTACAAACATCACCAGTCTTACTCACTTAAACTCTAGCTTGGAGACGCAAGGGAGGCCGTGCGTGTTCGTGTCTCAAATATCATACAAACTCTTCCGAAAGTATATGCGTATAGTCGAATATTTCAGCTACTTCTTGATCACGGACTAAAATCTAAGGTTGCGAAGACTAGACAGGGTACCCTGGATGAACTAGAGGGTATTCTTAAAAAAGCTGGTATAGGAGCGTGCGAGCCCCACAAAGCCTTACCTGCCGTAGCGTCTATGATCGCGGACAAGGACGCACATGTACGAAAATCAGCCCTGGCCGTGTTAAGGTGAATAGTCTTATTCAGGATACACAATGACTTATCGAAATTGTAGTGAGGCGTATACTCTCATTGGGGATAAGATATGGACTTTGGTTGGATCGTTATCTCCAAAAGATAAGACGCAGTTGGAAGAGCGATTGCGTCGTGTTCCGGGGCCAGCAGCAGCCCAGGATGCGGCACGACTCGACTCCCCTATCCAACCTCAGGTTGCGCGTCTGACCACTGGGATCGCTCGACCGGCGTCTCCCGTCTCCCATTTGTCTCGCACTACTGGAACAGTCCTTTCGTCTGCAGCCCGTCCTAATTCTCCTCCTCCCAACCCCGTTAATGAATCTCCACCACCACCACGCTCGACATCCCCTGCTCCATCTACTGTCACCCGACCAAAGAGCATGTTACCATCTCGGTTAGGCCCAAGCAGAGGTCGTCCCAATATTCCTACGTCATCGTCAGGCAACCACCTTGTTGCCCCTGTTGACCACAGACGCGCTCTCCGACAGCTCAATGGAGGTCCCGAGTCTCATTCAATGGTTCCAGCCTTGGACGAACCCCCACTATCATCCGTTGGAGACGATATGAGCATCACAATATCTAGTATCCTAAGCCATGATCCGTCCCGTAGTGTGGACGCCCTCAAGAGAATTCAACGGATCCTGGAGGTTACGCCTGAGAACGCTCGAGCATCACCTCCTTATGTCGAACTCTCAGAACATACTGAAGGGCTTGTGGAAACCATTACCCTTCAAATGGGACATGTATTTGAGCGGCCTGAGGCTATTACTGAGCCTGATCATTTTCGTTTGGCAAAGCATCTTATTCAGACACTGAATGCGTTTTGTGACCACGCAGTGTTGGCTGAATCCCTCTCCGTCGAGATTGTCACTGCATTGCTTGAAGAGTTGACGGCGCGGTTGCTCCAAACAGACGACAGTCATGATTCGAAGGTCAAGGATCTCTCACGATTTATCAATATGATTATTTTAAGGTTATTCGCAACGGGTCGCCGCATAGTGGTTTTTCGGTAAGATCAAAAGCTCTCACCATTATCTTCTTATAGTCAGGCTCATGGTTTTCTTCCTGTGTTTAGTGCATTGTTTAGCCTGCTTCTGCAGGTGGTCAAGCCTTTCCCCGCAAATGGAACACAACCTGATTCGCGTGAAGCCAAGATCGCTGAACTTGTCTTAAAGTGTGTTTGGAAATTAGCCCGAAATATCCCAGGGGACCTCGAAAAGAATCTATTAGACCCTGCAGAACTATTCCCTGCTATCGAGCATTTCTTGCAATCGGTTCCCCCTAATGAATGGCGGGCAAGAGCCACGAACAAAATTCCTGCAGGTGACATGCCTCTCCGCACGATCAAGGTTATCATTCAGCATGTTGTCGGTGAGTTTCGCGGTGCTTTCATCCTTACCCACGTCACTAAGAAATAATACCAGCACAATTTGGGGATGAAGTGTATGAACAACTTTCTGCTGCATTTGACGATCCCTCCGCAACGATAGTCTATCCCTATGTGTACCGTATTTTGAATTCCAGCACGCGTCCAACATCTGAAATTCCAACACGGATACATACGGCAGTAAATATGATGACGGATGCAGCTCGTCATTCGGCTCCAGTCCTGAATCGACCAGTCTCGCCCGCCATGTCCTCCGCGTCCTCGTCCCGGTTCACCACTGGGTCGGAACCTCCCAGAACGCCTCCCGCGGCTTCTCCCGGTCGAAATGGTAGATCAAATCTGTTCAGCACTCTTGGAGACGACGATGACCCGGATGCACAATTGATAAAAATCATTGGCCATATCTCTAGTGAGACGACTGGGGCCCTGCACAAGGAAGGCATTACACAGCTGCATAAGTTCCTAAAAACCTATCCACATAAGAAAGCGCGTGTGGACAAAATGCTTGATTCGACTGGTCCTGCGTTCCGCAAATACATTGCACGAGCACTGGCGTCACGAGCAGCAGAAGACGACGACCGCGATGTTGCAGTTGCGGACACCTTGTCAAGTAAGTGTACACCAGCCAGCAAAAGAACTTGAGTATTGTAACTGATGACTTGATAACGCCCAGGGCTCGAAGCAGTACGAAAGGAATCACCCCATTCACCAAATAGTCCGCGGTCATCTTCGCCTAGACACAGCAGCGTCGTTTCGGATGGAGAAGATCCCAAACTGAGCCGTCTACATGATCTCTTTGGATACCACGGACGTCCAGGTCGTACATCAACGGGTTCGGTAACAGCGACAATACCGTCCTCGACTTCAGGGACTGTGACAGGTGCAGGTGCAAGCGTTGAGCAGGCCAATGCAATCATTGCAAAATTAGCTACTCTGCGGGCAGACAGTGAAAGGGGGTAGTGAGAGCTTTTCTGCTATTTTCATTTGTTCCTTACGTTCAGAGCATATGTATTCTTACCACGAGACACATTTCATTGTACAACCAGCTATTAATTCTACATCGCTTTTAACTGACTAGCAGAAGCACCACTGCGCCAAATACGTACACGCGGAAGTAAATGAGTATACTACGACCATTCCGAGCCACAGATTTGTTGAAGTTCAATAACATGTAAGCTTCACTTTAGTTTATCCTCACAGAACGTCCAGAAACACTCAGAATGCTTTCAAAGAAACTTGGATATCTGGACTGAGACGGTGGGTCAAGCGCAGCAGGGTGGCGCAATAGTTGACGGCCTCAACAGTTCAACATCTCATTCTATCTCAGCTATCTATCTCGATGGCCAGACTTATGCTGCATGCAGCAAGCTGCTAATGGACAATTAATGTCCTACGGTGCGTGAGAAAGAGCTAACGTCTGGACGCTGACCAACACGTTACATGATCTCTAGTTCTGGGCAAGGCGGAAGGCCAGGGAACAGAGTGGCACGGTCATGTAACAGCCTTAAGTGTCGCTCCAGAGTATCGACGCTTACATCTGGGCCGTACTATGATGGCACTCCTGGAACGAATATCAGACCGAGTTTACCACGGCTTCTTTGTCGACCTTTACGTCCGCTACTCGAATCACAAAGCAATAGGAATGTACGAGGCTTTTGGCTACAGCGTGTACCGGAGAGTCCGAGAGTATTATGGAAGCATTGGGCCAGGGGATGTTGAGGACGAGGACGCTTATGGTAATTCTAATACATTCTTCACCTGCACCGCAGACTCAGCGGCGACTTTAGATATGCGAAAACCACTTTCTCGGGATATCAATCGCCAGTCTGTGCGCCCTAATGGTAAAAGTATCGTGGTGAGCGCGACGGCTGTATCATAATGATCGTGAGTCGGCACTATCTAGTCGTCCATCGTTTTCCAGCATTCTTGTGAACATTCATGGGACAACATGTACTGTAATTCTTTTATATTGCCAGAGGTTCTACGTCGTCTTCAAAGTCAGCTGCCATCGTTTCGTTGTAAAATGTGATCAATGCCGCTGGATCAGAGCAAAAGGTGTGCAGTGCATCACGTATATCGTCTGCCACCTGGGACAATGTCGCCCTGTTACGTGCACTCCCAAGTCTCCCAGGTGCCAAAAGGCGGTTGGTCAAAAATCTGAATCCTTCTTGTCCCCCTATGACTTGGACGAAAGCAGCTCCAGATCGATGGACAAATTGGGTATACTTATACGAGGACCGACGATATGAGTAGAATACCTCAACTTGATCTCCGTACGAATCTTGAGCTTCAACGTCCACCACAAACCCAAATCTCTTCAATAATATACTTTCGAAGTAATGTTTTGTCATGTTTTGATTTTCGGAATTGCGCTTCATCATTGGTGGCGCGACAGCCAGGGGTATTGGGAAGCACGATTGAAATGAGTTTTTGTCGCGAATATCCGTTATTTGATCCACAAAACCTGCAAGTTGTGTAAGCTTCGAGCACGGCCGACACAAAGTAGGTGATACCTTCTACAAGTCTCAGACCATGTCTTTCAATTGACCTGCTCCAGAATCGAATAAGTTCTTCAAGACTGCGTGCACTGGTGGAAATCCAGTTTAGCTCGAAATGAAACGCCGTGGCTGGGTTATGAATGATGTCATGATGCAGAATCCTAAAAAGGAGATATCAAAATATCAAATCCATATAAAGACAATGTAAACATACGCTGTTTCAGCACGCTGGCTCTTCTTGTTGACGTCGGCATCGATGACAAAGGTCTGGCTCAGAACTAACCGTTTCTTGTACTTTCGGGGAGGTATTGTGGTACCCTTCATTGCGATAGGAGAATCTGAGTTGCTGGCATTCGTTCTATCTGATGTCTTTTCCTCTGCCTGTCCATGTCGACCACGGAAATTCCAAATAGAACCTCTAGGTGTACTTGGTACCGCAAATTCGCTCCGGAATCGGTAAAAATAGTGTCTAACAAATGTGTGTCAGCAAAGCAATGCTTGTTTGCCATGCAGGTCACTTCTAACCCATCTAAGAAACCATGATGCTTTCTGCAATGTTCAAAAAGACATTGTGCATGAAGCTTGGATCCTGCTTCTACTGCCTGTTCTCTTGTCGAAATATCACTAAACTCGCGGACAAGCCAAGACGTTAAATCTGCGCCAGTGAAACTGTCGTGATGCACAGTGCCGTGCCATCTGTGATCCTTGATAGAAACGCCATCCTCGTCGCGCATAGCCTTGGCAATAGACGCGAGTGAATATTCCTGGAAGACTTTGTCGCTGTTCTTCTTCTTTTTGAGAGGGCCGGAAGCATGAATCTCTTCCAACTGAGTGACGACAGCATCATCACAAACGGATGCCACAGGGCCCAGATACGTCGGAAGGAAATGAGGGGCTTGAAACGCATCTACTTTTTCCCCTGGCGCCACCCAGCGCGCCTTTCCGAATAGCTCAGCAAGTTTGTACATTCCGGCCATGCGAATCTCTTCGTCGTTCAACCTTTCCCCCGAGCTGCCGGTCATTGGAGTAGGTGGCTCTTCGGTAGGGAGGACAATGAACCTCGTTCGCCAGAAACGGGAAGAAGAGTTAAAATGTTGTTCGTAGCCAGCTACCACCATGTCCATGCTAATGAAACACCATTACCTACGTGCCACAGAGAAGGTATAGGAAACAGACGCACCTGTTCCAACCTAGCTTTTCCATGCCAGGGAATTTAAAAGATGTGGAGACTTCCGTGTATCCATCGCCGCGCTTCGGCCAAACTAAACAGTCGTAATCGAAGGGCTTCGCGGCTGATCCAACGCGACGTACATATAGCTCGACTTTGATTACTTCTCCATTGTAAGACAGTCGATGTATCTCGTTCGTCATGCTCATGTACACGGGTAGGAAGGGAGTCTGAAGTACGTCCGTAGCCCCGATGGGTTTTGGAAAGATTTCCTCGTCCGCTGCAAAAGAGCGTGATCGACGAGAAAAACTACGATCTTCCTGGACCCGGGGGATTGTGCCACCAGGCAGTCGTAAATTGAATTGGAATCCTTGGGCAAGCCTGAGAGCTGTTTGACCTTTCATCACAGCTAGTGCAAATATGTCCTTAGCTTCCTGTGAAGGACGATTTTTCCAGTCCCCAGGTACTTTGATACAGAAGGAACTGCTCATGGAAGGAGGATCGACGACGAAATCATACGAAAAATACGCGAACGCTGTATCGAGCTCCTGCTGGGAAGGGAAGTGCTCTACGGTCAACGGCAAACAGGCAGGTGTCAAAACAGACCTCCACTTAATTTGGTGTTCGAAAAGTGGAGTAGGGTGGACGTGCTGCCATCTACGAGCAAGTGACACTTGTTCATACGAGACAGACGGCGTGGGGCGTGACGGATTGTTGGAAGGTCTGGGAGGCGATGAAGCTACCGGTGGAAGGGCTAATGTAGACATAGTCGACCGTCGGACAGGATGCAATGCCTCGGAACCATCACGTTCACGTGGCGAGGAGGAAAGAGGAGATGTGCGAGAATAGGAAGAACGATTTGGACCAAGAATCCCCCCATCATCGGTATTTCGCCCGTGACTCCGCTTGTTCTGAATGGAGACGGGTTTGGGAGGCCTAGGGACTGGCAACGGTGACGTGCTCCTGTTCGGTGTCGAAGATTCTGACAGTTTGGGCAGTGGTGCCATGGTTGAAGTTACAGATACCACTGACGTTTGAGGCTGGCTCGAAGATCGGAAGGGATTGAACAGCCAGCCAGAAGCAAATTTGGATGCTAATGATCCCTGGGAATGTGTGCTCTCATTTTTCTTAGAATTCGATGAAGACACGGTGGCCACGGACCGTGAGGAGTGAACAGATTCTTTAGATGGCGAAGCACTAAGTAAAGGAGCGGAACTAGGAACATGAGACCGTGCAATGGGTAAGGGCGCTGAAGCGGGGGGGACACGCGGAGGCAGCGATGCAGACGTCTCTTGTCCTTGATCCTCAGCAATGGGAGGAAATTTGGAGGATGCACTGGACGACATTGAGATGGGTATTCTGTCTTTTGCATTCCCAGACGATGTTATCATTGGAGGCACAATGGTACCGGCGCTGCTCGAAGAAGCACCAGCAGAATTGCGAGTACTAATGGTTGAACCATCATTCTTTTTGAGAAGAGCAAACGTGTCAATGTCGAAATTATCCACTTCCAACTTGCGTGCATTTCGTGCGTCAGAGACAACCTCAGATAAGGCGACAGTGTCCTTTCGACTGACATCCAGGTACGGTATCTCGATGGTAGAAAGAAGATCATGTTCAAGAAGACCAAGCATTTGAATCTCGTGCATCCTTGCACGAGCGACGAATCTATCAAAGCGGAAAGGCAGATCCATTTGCTGATCCCAAAAGGTGGTGGAGATCCAAAAAGGTTCCCACCAAAACTGAGTCTCCAACGACGGATCTCCGTCGCCACCACCCCAAAGAGGGTCTAATTCCCTACTACCACCGCTGCTAAATCGACTCTCTTTCTCAGGGTTTTGGGAGCGCAGTTCAGGTAATTCACCTTTGAAACTAAAAATTGGCGTGCGGTGTAGCGGTTTCTTTGCTAACGTTACAAGATCAAGACCAAAGCCTTGATCCAATATCCGTAATGTTGTAGTTCGAAGAAGCCGTTTGGATACAACAAAATAACCCGTACCCGGAGTAACGAGGATCATAGAGGCCCCTGTTAAAGACAATGATCGGTCAATATAGTGGGTCTCGGTAGGGTTGAGAATCAAGTTGATTGCCTCAAGGACGGGACCATCATGTGCATAGGAAAGAGTGCCGACAAGGCGAACTTCGGCAGGAGTAGCAGAGTTAGATGAAAGGACGGAGGAAGTGTTGGTCTCGGCCAAGCGGAACGCGCGATGGTAATGATGCGTAAGAAGAACATCTCGTTGGAATGCAAAAAACGAATCCTTTAAACTGACAAGGGTGGGTCTCCAGTCTTGAATGGTCTCCAAGTCGGTGATGACTTTGTAGAAGTCCTTGTACCATCTGCCACCGTCATCCTGGCGTAATGGACCGGCAGCATATTCCACCTCTGTCTGGTCATAATGAACTCGCGAGACGAGAACGATCGTCACAATATGCTTCGCTCCTACAGCACTCCACCGAGAGAACAGGGCAGGGAGAAACGAATGGATTATTTTCTCGTAGTATCGCTCACCATCGCCAGCAAACTCCCAGATTTCTCGACACACTTGGATGAAAATGGTCACCTTAGCTGAGAGCGAACGATAGACCGTCTTGGTTGCGGAAACAATCTGCGCGGATGCAACCTAGCACCCAATGTGAGATAAATGAAATGCTCTTTCAGCAACCCAAAAAACCTTGGCACCACAACTATATATGTTTCCGATGGTACCTGCGATCGAACCTAGAAAGTCGATTTCTTGACCAGTGTATACGCACTGATCTTCTAGTGTTGCTGTGATCTGCCACATGTCGTTTCGATCCAGGTACTGGTCTTGAAAAGTGATCTCTATGTAGTCCGCCATATGGGTCATCTTGTCCACCTTGGTGAGAAGAACTTCCCGATGGTTAACAAAACCAAAGGTGTCTGCAATTGTCTTCTTTATCGTTATCTACATAGGATGGAAGCGAAAAAGCCGGGTGGACATGAGCTGGGTAATACCTGTTGCTGCTGTGTCTGTTTCGCCAGGCCTACATCGTTTGGAACGATGAAGAGAAACCCTGAACGATCGCCTTGTGCGAGAGTCGTAACTTCTATCATATCACCTTCAGCCACGCCAGGCCAATAGTCGTGATTCAGCACAACTGGAACGGCTGGCGCGTCGGACACCCATGTACTTAGAACTGTTGTGTCACCAACTTGCAATGGTGGATGGGGGACAGCCTTGAACATGGACGTGCTGGAAACTGTACTGGAACGCTTTCGGGAATAAGGTGGATGGGATTCACCACGTATGACATTGTGACTGGCCATCCTCAGTAATCCGTGAGCCTCTGGGGTGCGGGTACAGGCGCCTAACGGTTCAACGCCACAGCCGCCACCCCACCAAATCTGTCCTTAATTGCTTGTCGCGCTCATCGCCATTCATGGCCTCGCATAGACCCCTCCACTCTCCATCACAAGTGACCGCAGATGTTGTCTACGATACAATGCTCTTTTTCTGGCGGATCGTCACAAACTTGTTTTTCAGGGAAGTTCGGCCCCGAGGGGCATTCAATATCCCTCGAGATGGCCCGGTCATATTCGCTGTTGCACCTCACCACAATCAGGTGCGAGACGTCAGTCCACTTCTGCTGCATTCATGTTTAGACGCTTCTCTAGTTCCTCGACCCTCTCCTCGTCATGTCTGAAGTGTACCGTGAATCACACCGTCGTGTAAAGAATCTGATAGCAGCGAAAAGCATGGACAGGGCAGCGGTTGGTTTCTTTGCAGGGTTGATGTCTAGCAGTGAGCCATCCAGCTTCGTATATTCATACTACATACTCAACACAGAGAAGTACCGGTTGCTCGAGCCCAAGACAACGCAAAACCTGGATCGGGCGAAGTATGGTTATCTGAAGACGATCCCCTTCTTGTTAGAGGCAAAGGTACTAAATTCCTGGATGAACTTGGCGCTAAAATGCAGTTACTGCTTCCCAAATCCACCGGCCCTGCTCTTGGGACTGTCGTCGAAGTGATTTCTGACACTGAGTTACGAATTAAGAAGGAATTCGGTGGAGATAGTGGCAAAGGAACCATCCGCATCCGGGAGCAAGTGGAAGTGGCTAGACAAGCTGGCCGCCATGGCCTTTCGTACAAGATTCTTCCTTTTGTTGATCAACAGGACATGTATGCACATGTATTTCAGTGCTTGAAGGAGGGTGGTTGCATTGGTATATTTCCCGAAGGTACATAATTCTAATACCACGCAGTGTGAAACTTATCTTTCGTCCCGACAGGTGGTAGTCATGATCGCACAGATCTTTTGCCTCTGAAAGCTGGCGTTTCCTTGATGGCTTTAGGAGCCATGGAACATATCCCCGGCTTACAGGTCCGGATCGTACCAGTCGGTCTTTCATACTTTCATCCACATCGCTTTCGGTCTCGCGCTGTCGTGGAATTTGGACATGCCTTGGATATACCAAAAGAACTTGTGGATGAGTTTCGACAAGGAGGTGATCAGAAGCGGAAAGCAGCCGGGAAGCTTCTGAATGTGATCTACGATGCATTAAAGACGGTTACAATTCGCGCTCCGGACTATGAAACTTTGATGGTGCGTATTATTCGCGTTTTCGTCACTATATCTCTTGAACCTGGTTTCAGGTCATCCAAGCTGCTAGGCGATTATACAAAACCCCAGGCCAACACTTGACCCTAGGACAGGTGGTAGAGTTGAATAAAAGGTTCATCGAAGGCTACATGCATTTCCAGCACGAGCCTCGTGTCCAGCGTTTACGTGAGAGTGTAATAAAATATAACAGACGTGTCAGAGATCTTGGGTTACGAGATCACCAAGTGAGCAGCCAGTCAGAGCATCAGAAGACCAAGGGGGACAGACGCTGATAAGTCAACTTTCAGGTTCCGAGAGCGAAGAGGGCAGGGTGGAAAACTCTAGGGTTGCTTTTGTATCGATCAGGTCTGCTGTCCGTTTGGACTGTGCTCGCTCTGCCCGGTGTGGTTCTCAATGGTCCCATCTTTTTACTTGCGTCGGTCATCTCTCGTAAAAAAGCCAAGGGTAACGCTCCCGACGTGACAGCTCACGAGATGATAACTCATTGGTTCTTTGCATATAGAGGCTCTGGCTGCATCTACTGTCAAGATCGCCGGACGAGACGTCCTTGCTACCTGGAAGATACTTATTTCTATAGGAATCGCACCCTTCTTATATAGTTTCTACGCCATTCTCGCCACGATTGTCGCCGTGAAAGCCAATGCGCCTATGAAATGGAGACTTTGGACGCCATTCCTTGTCATGGCGTCATTGCCCTGCATTGGCTTTGCGGCGCTGAAATTTGGCGAGGCAGGGATGGATGTCCTAAAGTGCGTCTTTGACAACACTGTATCTCCCTTTTCTCATCCACTACGTCTATAAACCAGATCCCTCCGACCCTTGGTGGTGTCTTTGTTCCCCGGCCAACAAAGATTACTAGACGAACTGAAGGCGCAAAGAATTGCACTATCCAATGAGTTGACAGATGTCATCAATGAATTCGGTCCAAAGCTGTACGAGGACTTCGACGAGGTACATAAAAATGGCATCTATCATGAAATTACGACTCCTCACCGTTTCTTTTGTTTTCTCCTCTAGTGGCGTATATTAGTACCATCAGCAAGTGCACCTCCTTCAGGAGGTCAGCAAGGTCTATGGCGACGAAGGAGCGCCACTGGGGCCGTCGACGCCCAAGGCTGGGGGTTCTCACATCCAATGACATGGTTAGACGAACGACTTTTCGGGTGGAGTCGCAGCGCACGCCGAGGTACCAGTGCCTGGGGGGGATCCACTGGGGACACAAGTCGGGCGTCTACACCCGAGATATCAGACGAGGAGGACGAAGGCGACTACGACAACGTCATAGACTACTTGGGCTCCTATGTTAGCGCCAATCATTCGCGAAGGAGGTCGATATCAAAGAGCGTGCGGGGATCGTATGCGGACTTGCAGCAGCTCAAGCACAGAGACTCGGGCACAGAGCATCAAGACGGCTCCATGGGGAGTAGGTCGCGGAGTTCGTTGAGTTTTTCGCAGGCGCAGTATGCTCCTGTCTATCAGAAGCGTCAGGTGCCTTCCCTGTCCCCCACGAAAACGAATACTTCATTCGAGGAATCTACAGGCGACCCCGCCAGTCATCACCCCCGAAAAAGTCCTCGAGAACGAAGATTTTCACTCACGGATAGAGTGGCTGTGGAAAAAATTGGAGAACTGAATCCAGTGGACACTTTTAAACACGCCACTGAAGAATTGAATCGAGACATTGCCGACCGCTCTCATTAGGACCGTACTTCATATTATTTTTCTTCTGGTATTTCGAATTTTTTCGACATATATATACATATTTCCGTCCCATGTCTTGCCCCATTCAATCATCTTTCCTTTTCTGCATCTGTACTTTCGATGTACATTTCATGTAGCTCAGCGCAGATATAATATTGGATGGAAACAATAGGCTCCATGGGGGAGCCCTTTCAATGTGATTTGTTGAGAAACCCAATAATGAACATACGACTCCACCATCATCGGTAGCCAAATTCTCAGGAGTCAAGACCCGTCCACTAGTACTAGTAAGATAAGAAACTGAAAAATAGGTATAGGAAAACATTGTAAACTGCAGCAGTCGCCGCGGTTAAACCAAGTCGGAAACTAGTAGCTTCTGGGTGTTCCTGCCGTTAGGACTTCGACGCCAGTTTCTGTGATCCTATCGATGGAGAGGTCAGCAAGCACGCACACGAATTGGAATAGTGTAATCGCCATACAAAAGGGTCTCTTCGAACTGTGCACTTGGGTTGCCATCAACGGTCGTGGCCGTCCAATTATCCGGCCAATGTTCTTCCTGCGTCTTTTTGCCCAGGTTGATCATCTTGTAAAGAGGGAAGGTGAGAGAGAGACAAAACCAAGGAGGAACAGCACAAGACTAACAGGTTCTATAGTAAATGTCTGGGAGATCAGAATCATGAGCATGGTCATTCATCCGTTAAAATGGATCAGACTCGCCATCCCAGGTTTCATTGTCCCAATGGCCTTATTTTTGGCGTAGTGCGGTACGTTTGGTGCAGTATGGAATAGTTGATTAATTCCGTGACCAGTGTATGTCCGTACGGAGCAACAACCATTCGCAACTGCGATGGGTTCTCTGCACGGGTTAGGCCAATGAGCGAAGTAGCACACACTATCTAAAGATCCACCGACATGACTTTCCCAATATCCCGGAACAGCGCCCCAGGTTTGCATATCTTGATGGCTTCGTCGAGACACTTTCGAGAGGTTCTGATTAATAAGGCGTTTTCTTCTGAGATGTTTCCGACAGGGTAAGTCTCATTCAAGTCTCCATGGAAACCTGGTGGAAATATAAATACGATGGCTATGAGGGAAGCCAAAACTCATTACCGTCATAGTACAACGAGACATCTGGAAACACTTAGTTCATAACACTTAAGATTAACGGCTCGTTACCTAAATTCACAATATCACCCTCGCGTAGCTTTCGTTGGTCGGGTATCCCGTGACAAACGACCTCGTTCACAGAGCTGTCGAAGAGGTCAAGAACAATCTTTGATCAGGGTATTGTACGCACGTGCAAACAGATTTCGGGAAATTTCGATAGTTGAGAGGGGAAGGATAAGCCCCTCGCTTTATGGTTTCTTCGTGCACAACGGAATCAATGAAGTCGGTTGTAACTCCAGGCTTGACATGTCGGGCCGCAATATCAAGAACTTCTCTGGTCAACTGGGAACAAACTACTCTGTTAGTGTGTGGGATTCAATCTGTTGGAGAACGCACTCTGCAAACCACCCGCATCTTTTCCTGCTCTTCTTTGTTTAATATTCGCGGTGGCTGACCCGACCGCAGTCTTTCAGATACAGGAATGCCTGTGAATCAAAAAAGGTTCCCTGTTGACTATTGAGCTCACGTTGAAAGAATTCATACCATCTTCTGCATAATCAGGCCGTGGTATCTCTGGAGGGATATGACGTTGTGGAGAGAGGGGATAAACAGGTCGGAGTTCTCCCGTGAACTTGAATCCCGGGAATGGATTATAAGTGCCATCTCAAGCATTGATCAGAACGCGACATTTCACTTCAGAGCTGTGTTACCTCGGTTGATTGACGGGTCACTTAAAAGTGGTTCTCTGGGCCGCGCAAAATCGTGGATAATCTTGTGGGTTTTCTTCGGACACCATGAGATCAGAATGGATGCTCGTTCTTTAAAAACAATAACACACCCCTACCACCTTTCAGTCAGGATTAATTAGTGATACAACATGGACAGCTCACATCCAGATTTGAAACATTCCTGTCCACAAAAGAAAGATCCTTGGATTCCTAGCCTAAATTCAGGTAGTTATGGCACAGATCGTCAAGAGTTATTGATGAATTTGACTTGCTTGTTACACGTTGGACACTCTAGCCGCGAGGGAGGATTGCCGTTGAGACACTGGCTGCTCTGGCAGGTTACCACGTTCGCCATCGCTAAATCGCGACAAGTTCGATCGCGCAGAGAAAAGTCGAGGCAGAACTTTACGCCACTGCGGAAGTGGCGCTGAGTCAGCTAAATGACTCTACGGCGCAGTCTCTGCAGAGATCAAGTCCAACAACCACTAACAGATACCCTGTTAGGGGTATAGCAAGCGAACAACCCTACTTGATCGTCGTTACCGCTCACACTTCCCGTAGCCATTCTTGGTCCAAGGAGACTGGTCCCTGCAGGGAGAGACCCAAACTCCTTTTCGATTGGTGCCTGTGAGGGACTTGAAAAAAAAGTTAAAGATCATATGCTCCTCAGGCCATTGCAGCTTAGCAACATTATTGATCAGCTGTGCAGCAGCCATATCTACTCTGGCATTCCCCTCTAACACACCTGCCTATACCCTATCTTCAAGCCAACCCTCCACATCTCATATCCACCACCAGTCCCATTGTAATAGGGATACATACATATTTCACAGTCTACTAAGCACTAAGTGTAGTGTCAAACCTAGAATACTCATATATAGACTGCATTTAGCTTACACTCAGTCTCTCACACTCTATTTCTCGGCCTTGGTTCCTGCTTATAACATTCTCACCTCAGTCTTCCTTATACCAGCCTCTCATTTAGTCATTTATCCACAATGACTTGATTTCTAGATGCAGTCTCCTTAGACTGATCTTTCATCTAGTTGTCTTTCCACAACAACTTGACTCCTCTAAAGTTGTTCTGAGTCTTGAACTCTCCATGTAGTTGATAAGGATGACCCAACTGTTCACTATGTTCTGCACCTCCATATTACACCCATCTTAAAGATACCCATTCTAGCTCCACCCCTCCATTGAATATCTGTAAGGGCAACCTTGGAGCACCCACAGAATATTATGCAGTACTGGTGAGGGGAAATCCTAGAAATCCCAAGGATACTAGTGAGGCCCTGTTATATATACAGGTGGTCCATGGTCTCCTTCTCCATGATACCTTTGTCTATCTGCTAGTTCAAGAGTATGCAAATGGATATAGATGTATAGCATTGCCAGTCCAGCATCTCTAGTCAGCAACTGATGTTATAAATACTTAGAAATCAGACCCTATATAGTTAAAATAGCTAAAAACACAAAAATAGTCAGTAGATAAAGAACACAGACTTCCAGACTCAGTATATGCATGTGATACAAAGCTGCTCAAAGATCTGAAGGTTCTAAAAAAGAAAGCTAATGATTATCTTCATTTCTCATAGTTCTACACTAGTTTAGATGTTTCATAGACTTCTGCCCCTAGGATGATAGACACCTGGGTGGCTAAGGAGCAGAAGGAATGGAAAGGAGATAGAGAATCACTTCAGGACAATGGAGAGAGTGGAGATGGTAGAAATCAAAGGAAAATGGACAAGGAATGGTATGGATAGGGTCTGGATTGATCAAGAATGGGAAGAAGCAAAAGAGGGTGCATATATGCACTTACTGGGGCCATGCACCTCATTGGGACTGCACCATGCAGCTCAGACCCAGGAGAACTAAAGGAAAAGCAAAAAACATATAAGATAAGAAGGCTGTAGTATTTTCAGAACCTCTCGATCAAAAGTGGGCCCCATATATGCAGCACAGTGATATGTATAACACAGAGCACAGCCACCCCTGTCACAAAGCATTTTATTTCCTCTTTTGACTCTTACAACATTAATGTTGCCCTATTTTCTGAATGATCCCCAAACCCCCCAGCACTCTTAATTACAACTGAGACTATGGCTTGGCCTCAGACATTACTTTGGGACCCTTGGAGTTACAGAGCCTGTGTGAGGGCAATTGTCAGGGTTCAGTTGGAGATTGCTGTCTGTTGTTGTTTCCTGTTTATGTTCTTCTA
>QFEC01000039.1:0-10365 GCA_003316585.1 Gomphus bonarii | reverse complement strand
ATTGCCTTCAGGGCTGATGTTATACATTATCTGAAGGCAAGCATACTAAAAAATATATATTAGTAAAACTGAGGTTCTGAGAACCTCACTCACTCACCTTGGTGCTCTGTGACTTCACCCCTTCAGTCCACGGTTCCCACATATCAATTAATTTTTTGTGGATGATGTTCCAGATAAATTCATTGGCGTTGAACGAGGGTGATAATGCGCTACGACCAGCAACAGGTGATGAAGACATGAGTTGATCTTTTCACGCCATATCTTTAGAGTTTTATTGCCTGAGAAAATTTGAACTCATTTTTCAGCCCGAGGTTGACTACCATGGCCTTGTGGGCTTGGCCATAAGAGAGGGATACTGTTAGGATCTCACCTCGCGAGATCCTCGTCACTTAGTCAATCATGATTAAGTGTTCTCTTCTTATTTCAGAAACCCCACTCAGTCCCAGTTGATTTCTCATCCTAGTTCTAGACCTTGCTTCAGTTCATTTGCTTCACAATTCCGCTCATGATATGTTTTCCTATTCATGTAATTTCTGTTGCCTCGCACAACAATCTTTGTAACAACCTCACCCAAACCTTATTCTTACTCATCCATGTTTCACCTCATCCATGTTTCACCTCACCCTTGTTTTAATTCCCATTCTGGAAACCCCCTTGTTCTTTTGATCTGAAATCTTCTGACTAATTTGAGATACTAATCTCATATATAATATGTATGTAAATTAGTAGTTCTGTAGTCAGAAAATCGACTAAGATTACCCCAAGCTTTCAGTTAGACCTTGCCCTCAGAAATTAGGGAATCTATGAGATCTGGACAGCACAGCACATAAGCTGAAGCCAAGCCCTACTCCAAACCTCGCCCAAAGTTACAACCTCGCTCAAGTAATAAGAAAGAACCTTGGCTCGGCCCGTTCTTAACACACCCAAACATCCCAGACAAGATGTCTCTGACTCTAGACTTAACAGTATATTCGAACTCTCACTCTTTGTCATCTATGAAATGTAGCACTCGAAGCAATCTACAAGCTGGTACCCTTGGAACCATTTCAGAAGCATCTGTACACCGTGCACCTAACATCCCAACTATGCTCCTGAGTACTCACTCACCCCTAACCCCACTTATCCCTGACAACTCCATACAAGCACTATATCCAGACATGCCTGATCCCCCTGACACACCCTCTGACCACAACCCCCCACAATCTCCATCCAATCTGTTCCTGGCCCCAAATCCTCGAGAGCATTGTCATCAAACTCGAACGATGTCCCCAACCTCACCAAGGCCATCGCCACGCTGGCCAACAACTTGTCATCACCAAAGAAGTCCTCACCCCAGACCAAAGTCTGTGAACTGGACACCTTCTATGGCTCCGACAGTTGTAAACTCCAGCCCTTTTTAGTTCAATGTAATCTAAACTTTCGTGACCATCCTGATGCTTTTTCATCCGACAGTGCAAAAGTCACCTATGTACTGTCTTACTTAAAAGGAACCCCATTAGACTGGTTTGAACCCACCCTTTCCTCCAACGTCGACCCCTCGTGGATAGATGATTACTCAGAATTTGTGTCTGAGTTAAAAGACAACTTCAGACTGCATGACTCCATTGGCACAGCAGAAGCTGACCTCGAAAACCTCCACATGCATGACAACCAACAAGTCACCAAATACCTGGTTGAGTTCAACTGCCTCACCGCATGCGTCCATTGGGGAGACACCGCACTCCACTGCCAGTTCTACAATGGACTTCCAGCAAGGATCAAGGATGAAGTGGCCCATGTTGGAAAACCCAGCACGTTACATGAGCTCCAATCCCTCACCCAGTACATTGATGCCTGCTACTGGGAACGACACTCCAAAGTTGCTCAAGAAAACAACTCAAACAAAACCTCGAACCGCCACCAAGACAAGGTCAAAAACCCCACCATGCCATTGACAAATTCCAATGACAACAAGAAGACGTCAAACAACAACAATGGTAACAAATCTGGAAACTCCACCTCCAACAGCAACAACACCTCAAATGCTGCCAAGAAGAATCCGGACCTAGTGTCAAAACTAGGAAAAGATGGTAAACTGACTCAACAGGAGTGACAATGCCGCTTCAAGCAGAATCTCTGTCTCTTCTGTGGCAGAACAGGTCATGTAGCCAAGGAATGTCCCAAATCGACTTCCTCCACTGCAAAAGGACAAGCTACTTCCACAATGGACAGCAAATTGTCCAACAAAAAGAACTCCAATGCCAAGTCTGCATTGGAGTCAAAAAAACAACTAAGCAGCCCTCCAACTCCGGCACCAGCTGAGGGCTGCATTGATCCTCATGGTGCAATAACAGAACTACATCTCAACGTGTTGGCTCTTTCCAGTCTGAACTCCTTGACTATACAGCTCATCTCTGAACTAATTCCTAATAAAACCATCAGTATGCTTATTGATTCTGGATCAACTTATTGTTTCCTAGATTCTGTTTTTGCATCTAATCACCAACTCCATACCCATGATATCACCCCAATCCCACTCCGGCTGTTCAACAGATCAATGAATTCAGTCATCTGCAAGGCAATGAACCTTCCAGTTTGCTTCCCTAAGGGGGAGGAACACTCTGTTACATTTTTCATAACTCCACTGGACTCCAGCTGTTCGGTAGTTCTTTGACACAACTGGCTCACCCACTACAATCTGTTGATTGACTGGGCTTTGAGCAGTATTACATTCAGTTCTCCATCTCCAGCTGAGTCTATGGTGCCACCTGAGCCAGCAACATCAGTTCCATGCTCATCTGACCCTCCATCTCCATCTCCACTTGTTGCTCCCAAAATTGCATTGGTGAACACAGCAGCATTTATCCACATCTCCAAAATGGATGGTACGTAAACCTTTCAACTACTGATTACAGCATCCGACAAGTTAGACTCGAACAATGCTCCAGTCAATATGACTGGCATTCCAGAAGAATATCATGACTTCATGGATGTTTTCAGTAAGGCCAAAGCCAATACAGTGACTCCACACAGGCCACATGACCTCAAGATTGAACTTGAAGATGGAACATCTCCTCCCTTCGGTCCAATCTATTCCCTCTCTCAGAGTGAACTAAAAACACTTTGAGAATTTCTAGATGAACATGTCTCCATGGGTTTCATCCACCCCTCCAGGTCCCCCAGAGGAGCTCTGGTCCTATTCACCCATAAAAAGGACAGCTCTCTCTGACTCTGCGTCAATTTTAGAGGGCTCAACAAAATCACAAAGAAAGACTGCTATCCACTCCCCAGAGTAGCAGACCTCCTTGATAGTCTGCACAAGGCTCGGATATTCACCAAAATTGACCTCCAACACACCTATCATCTCATTTGAATCCATGAAGGTGATGAATGGAAAACCACCTTCAGAACCAGATACAGATTGTTTGAGTGTTGTGTAATGCCTTTTGGACTCACCAATTCCCCTACAGTGTCAAAGTACGATCTACCAAGCATCATTTCCCTCAGTCATACCGACCGAAGTCCAACTCACCATATTACAAGCTACAGACTTCCATGTCTTCCAAGTACTATTTGGTTTGGCTCAGCTCAGCTCAGTACATCACACCTTACTATATTCTTCATTACTTGCTCACTTTGCTTCTGTACCCTTCAGTACATATATGGGCATGTATGCCCACCTTTTCAAATATTACTATTCTTACCTCTATACTTGACATTCTCATATCCATGCCTTGTGCAATGTTATTGCATATCTTATGGCACCCCATTCTCTATATAAGTAACTAGTCCTCATGTATGTATTCTCTGTTCAGATTATCGACTAAGTTAGACATATGCTACCAGTACTTAAAGTTAGTAGTCCAACTGTCTGGTACCAAGCATCTCAGACCCCTACCGAACATCAGTCAGAAATCTAGTGGCATGGGCAGGAGGATTGGTGTAATGCAAGAACATTGAAGCCGATGCCACGTCTGAACCTTGGCTCATTGGACTGAGCCAAACCACCTGAAACAAGAGCATGTGTGCATGCACTTAACAGTATAATCTGAACCAATCATCTTCCTGTCATTTACTACTCAACCAATATGCCTCCTTTTACTAGAGCTATTGCATGAGCCAAACATAGTCAGTGCACCCCTACGGTCTTACAGCAAAGAGTTCATGGAATGTCCTCTACCCCACCTCTCTGCTTCGGTCATAATGCTTTGCCCCATTTGCTCCATTCTCTCGGTTCCCCCTCACAATCTGCTCAAATAGAAGAGGTTATCGATGATGAACTGTATGAACAGCAAGGTGAAGATGAATATGATAATAACCCAGATAGGAGTGAACATGACTTGGTCAGGCCTCCCAAGGTCCCCAAACTGGATGACCCTCCTATTCCACAATTTACTCCTCCTCCAAGGGTTGCTTCTCCTCCCAGAGGTGCCCCTCAACCCACAAACAATCAGGACCTCCTCAATGCAATCTTGGAGCTCGGTAGGACCGCATGGCAGCAACACTAAGATGGTCAGACTGCCTGAACTTGGGACCTGGACCCATTCAATGGGGCTGACCCGAAGAAGCTTAAGAGCTTCATTTTTATGTGCAACATGATTTTCCAGATGCAACCCAATTCCTTTACTGACAATAGGCAGAAGGTCAATTATATGATCTCCTACCTGAAAGGGACTGCGCTGGAATGCTTTGAGCCATATCTCACCAGCAATCCCTGAACTGAACCAAGATGGGCCACCAACTTAGATGGCTTTCTCAACGAATTACAAATCAATTTTGGTTCCTGGGATGAACAAGCTGAAGCCAAGATTGCTCTCGAAAAATTAACTATGCATGAAAACCACAAGGCCACTCAGTTCTTTGTGGAATTTTACTGACTTGCTGCATTTGTCGATTACAACAACAACGCTCTGCTTTGGAAGGCCTATATGGCCCTACCTAAGTGAATCAAGGACAGCTTGGTCCACTTTGACAAGCCTCAGACCCTTGACCAGCTCTGAAATGTCATTCAATGGATCGACGTGAGATACTGGGAGAGGAAGGCACAGCAGGCCCAAGAGGGTCCTGCCAAGCTGAAAAAAAGGGAAAGTCAGACAAGCCTAAGTCCACTAACACAGACAAGTCTGACAGCCCGAAAAAACCTAAGGGTAAGGGCAAGGACAATTCTACGTCCCAGCTGAACCCACCTGAGTATGCAAACAAGCTCGGTAAGGATGGCAAGCTCCTTCCCAAGGAATGCCAGCAATGCATCAACAATAACCTTTGTCTCCTATGTGGCGCTGACAGTAACAAAGTCGCAGACTGCCCAAAATCCACTAAGGCATGAGCGACAACTACTCCTTCAACCCCCAAAGTGGCTACTGCTTTGGACACCAAAGCTGAAAGTTCAGCTAAGGCTACTGAGCCAAAAAAATTGTCTCCAACTCTTCGGCCTCTGAGCACCCCAAGAGTTGTGTTGACTTGGCTGGTGCTAGTAGTGAGGTTAAGCTCAATGCTTCCGCTTTATTTAATCCAAACTCTTTAATAGTTTACTTGTCTTCCAATTCCGTTCCTAGTTCTTCTGAAACCCCATTCAAATGCTTGATTGATTCAGGTTCCACTCACAGTTTTATAGAATCTACTTTCATCCAAAATCATAGTATACCCACTCGTTCTATACCTCCCATTCCTCTGAAATTATTCAATGGTAGTATGAACTCAGTCATTACCGAACTAGTAGAAATACCTATCCGCTTCCCCTCAGGACATACACTTTCCGTAAAATTTTATGTCACATCATTAGATACATCCATTTCGGTAGTTCTCGGACACAACTGGCTCACCCAATACAATCTGTTGATTGACTGGGTACTGGGCAGTATTAAATTCCAAACTGGCTCTATGGAGTTGATGGATGTCCCGACAGCCTTGGCAGAGCCAGCGCGCTCTTCCTTGCCCTTGCCCTCATCTGGATCCACCTGAAAGCTGGAAGCTCTGCATATAGCCCTAGTTGATGCAGCCACATTCGCACGTGCTTGCAAGCTAGAAGGTTCGCAAGTTTTTTGGCTAGACCTCTCAGCCATTGACGCTCCTTCAGCTTGGTCGGCTAAGGTCCCCTCTGCTCCATCCATCTCGGTCAACCTAGAAAACATCCTGGAAGAATATCATGACTTCGCGGATGTCTTCAGCAAAGCAAAAGCTGAGACTCTAGGACCACATCAACCTTATGATCTTAAGATCACCCTGGAAGATGGCACAAAAATGCCTCATCCACCTCTGTACTCCCTGTCAAAATCAGAACTAGAAGCTCTCTGCACATTTTTAGATAAACATCTGAATATAAGATTTATCTGGTCCTCTACATCTTCATATGGCGATCTGATCCTGTTTGTCCATAAAAAGGACAGCTCGCTTCAGCTATGTATTGACTTCTGGGCACTCAACAAAGTAACCAAGAAAGATTGCTACCTGCTCCCACTCATTTCAGATCTTTTGGATGCTCCATGCAAGGCTTAAATCTATTCTAAAATCAATTTTCACCATGCATTTCATTTAATCCGAATCGCCAAAGGTGATGAGTGGAAAATGGCATTCAAGACTTGCTATGGGTCATACGAATGGCTGGTCATGCCTTTCGGCTTGTCCAATGCCCCTGCGGCTTTTCAAAGGTTTATGAACAATAGTGACCTATTAGATCATTGCATGGTCACATATATTGTCGATATATTGGTCTATTCTGACACTAGCGAGCAGCACCAAGAACACATCCGCAAATTATTATGATGACTCAGAAAACATGGCCTATATGCTAAAGCTAGCAAATGCAAATGGCACAAAAATTCAGTCAAATCCCTCAGTTACATCCTCTAAACTGATGGACTCACTATGGCTGAAGAAAAAGTTAAATTCATCTGTGAATGGCCTGAGCCGAGAAAAGTCAAAGATGTCCAGTCCTTCCTTGGCTTCGCTAATTTTTACCGTCATTTTATTTTCAATTACTTGGACATCGCCATACCCCTCACTCGCCTAACTTGTAAGGGCGCACCCTGGGCTTGGACTGAAGACTGTTAAAAGTCTTTTGACTTTCTCAAGGCTGCCTTTACCTCAGCACCCATCCTCACGCATTGGGACCCTGACTGAACTATCGTCGTGGAGACCGATGCATCCGATTATGCTCTTGCAGCTATTTTTTCCATCATTAACTCTGAAGGTGGAATTCATCCAGTAGCTTTTCATTCCTGAACTTTTTCAGGTCCAGAGCTCAATTACGATGTGTACGACAAAGAGTTGTTAGCAATCTTTGAGGCTTTCAAACATTGGCAACACTCTCTGGAAGGCTTGGCCAAACCAGTAGATGTCATTATCAACCATAAAAACCTTGAGTATTTTTCTGCCACTAAAGTGTTGACCCATCAGCAGGCTCATTGGTCCAAATACCTATCTCAATTCAACCTCACTATACGGTTCCATCCCGGTAAGCTCGGTACTAAGCCCAATGCCTTAACTAGATGTTGGGACCTCTACCTAAAAGAGGGAGGTAGTGACTACAGAACTATCAACCCGCAAAACCTTTGGCCAATCTTCACATCCTCACAACTTGTAGAATCACTTCGCGTGACTCAACTCATCATTCCAGCTCTTCATGCAAGCATCATCATGGACTCTGAGACCCTCCATTCTGACATTCTATCCACACTCCCTGCAGATCCCATAGCATTGCAACATCTCGGTCTGGACCCAAAACCAAACCTGAGGTGGATGCAAATGGAAGATGGATTTCTTTGACTGGACAACCGCATATACATACCCAAAACTAACAATCTCAGATTACGAGTACTTCAATATGAACATGATCACGTACTCTCAGGTAACTTCGGTCAGAACAAGACGTTGGCTCTCATTCACCAAGAATACACTTGGCCAGGCCTTTGAACTTCAGTCATCGATTTCTGCAAGTCATGCACCACATGTATGCATTCCAAATCACAGTGACACAAACCTTATGGCTTTCTGAAGCAACTACCAATCCCTGAGAGACCCTGGAATTATATTTCAATGGATTTCATCGAACAACTCCCTCTGTCCTTGGGATTTACTTCTATTCTGGTAATAGTCTGCAGACTCACTAAACAAAGTATTTTCATTCCTACAGTTGACACGATTACCTCAGCCAAACTAGCAAAATTGTTTGTGCTTCATGTCTTTTTGAAGCATGGTGTACCAAGCCATGTAACATCCAACTGAGGAAGCGAATTTGTTTCTCACTTCTTCAGGTCACTCGGTAAAGCCCTTGACATGCGCTTACACTTTACCTCGGGTTACCATCCTGAAGCTGACGGTCAAACCAAACATGTAAATCAAACCCTGGAACAATATCTACGAGTCTACTGTAACTATCAACAGGACAATTGGTCTGAACTGTTACCACTAGCTGAATTCGCTTATAATAATGCCCCGAATGCTACTACTGGCATCTCTCCCTTCTTCACTAATAAGGGACATCACCCGAACCTCATAGTTCACCCCAAATGAGACCTCGCATCCTCCCAAGCTTGTGAGTTTGCTGTTGACTTAGGCCAACTTCATGAAGCCCTGAAAGAGCAAATCAATCATGCTCAATCTCGTCACCAGACATCAGCCAATGCTCGGCAACTCCCCGCTCCCGAATTCGCAATTGGTTCCTCTGCTATTGTCAAAGCCCAATTCTTCTATACTACTCAGCCAACAAAGAAGCTTGTCAAAAAATATCTCGGTCCTTTTGAAGTTATAGCCAAAGCTGGTAGTCACTCCTACATTCTTCGGTTGCCTGACAATATGTGGGCAGTACACCCGGTCTTCCATGTCTCAATGCTTGAACCTGCTACTCCTAACGTTATACCAAACTGAGTTCAGGATCCTCCTCCACCTGTCAAAATCAATGGTGAAATTGAGTATGAGATAGCCAAAATTCTTGATTCTAAGGTAGACTGACACTGAAAACCCTGTAACCTCCTTTACCTGGTCCAATGGGCTGGTTATGAAGGCACCGATGAAGAGATATCATGGATGCTCGCAACCAAACTCGGTCATGCGCCCGAGATCATCGCCGAATTTCACTCTGCCTACCCTGCTAAGCCAGGACCATGGTCCCCTTGATATGATTTAGTTTTCTTTTGTTTGTCTTATTCATGGTCTATTTTCTTAGCTATCTATGGTCACTCTATATACAAGTCTTTCTAAACTACTCTGTATACCCCATATCCCTCTCGGTCCTTTTTATTTTTCCTTACCAAGTCACAGTCACCCGAGCCAAGATCTACCTGAACCTCAGCCTGTCTCACTTGTCTTTTTCAGACCTTTCTCTTAGTTCTCTTACTGTTTCTTTCTTGCTTTGCTTTCGGTTCAGTTCACTTAAAAATCAAAACAAAAAAAAATTATTCAAGAAAAAATTATACATTTTGTATCTACTCCTTCATAGTCTCTTCATCATCTTTTTCCTTCTCCTTTTCCTCATCCTCCTTGTCTTTTTCCCCTTCCCCATCCTTCTCCACATCCTCCTCTGCCGGACTCAAACCCAAACCCAAACCAAAGTGCACCACTTGGACACTCACTAACCGGCCTACCGACCCGGCTAGGAGCTCAAGGGCCTCTGCCTGATGCTCCACAGCCCCCACCTGCCTCTCATAGAGGCTGGTGAAAGCATCCAGTGCCAAGGTAAGCCGGCCCAAGACTGCACTTGCCCACACTGGCACCTCCACCTTGACCGACCTCACACTCGGTCTCACCCCCACCCCCTGCCACTTCTCCTTTGGCCGCTCTACCTCACTTGCCACCTCATCGGAGTCATTGATACAACTCCGGCCCCTCTTGTGGCCCACCAACAGGTCACACTTGACCTTGCATGACTTGCACTGCATGCAAGCTGCGCTGGCCTCTGGCACAACACAGATGTCAGCCCGCTTCCTGCAATTCTTGCAGGGGGCACCCATCAGTTTGGCTCACCCTGTGAACCCGGCCTCTTTTGACTTTAAAATAAAAAATAAAAATCAGTAAAAAGTCAATACAATAAAAATATTACAATACTCACCTTTGGCGGTCACCTGCGCTTCAGCTTCGGTACCCCTTCAGTACCCTCTGCCGATCCACTTGGTCCCACAACCTCCTTCTGCTTCCCCTTGTCTTGCTTTAGGAGAGCAGGGCCATGGACCTTCTTCATCAGGTCCATATTTTTCTGCAAGTTTGCATGCACCCGTTTGCCTCAGTCTCAGCAGTGGCCTTCAACACTGCCTCCTGCTCCAGCTCCTCCGCCACCTCTCGCTTATGCCACTCCTCAGTCTTGTGCTGCTCACGCTCAGTGGCCTCCTTCACTTCTCGCCACCTTCTCTTTCTCTTTGCGACGCCATTGGCACTCAAGTCAGCACGCCTCGA
>QFEC01000037.1:10049-37830 GCA_003316585.1 Gomphus bonarii | reverse complement strand
TCCTGAGGTAGAACTGTGAGGTCCGGAAATCCTAATAAAATCTCGAAATCTCCCTGTCTACAACGTTCCATAAGGCAAACAACAAATTTTGGTTTGGTGTAGGTGGCTCTTTGTAAAAATGATAGTGAGGATTTCATTTGGTCTTGTTTTGGGTGGGCTCATAATACTAGTCAAAGCTGCATCAGGAAACCTACAGTTTCTTGTAGTGTCTTGTACAAGACAAACAAGACTGGCAGAACCAGGGTCTGGTCTGAGGTGCAAGGTCTTCTAAATAAATTTATATAAAAGATGAGAAGCTTGCCACAAGCTTGTTCAAGACACTGCAAGACAGCAAGTCACCACATAATTTCCCTGTTTTGGAATATGGGTAGACTTAGTACAAGTAGCCGGAAATCTTGTGTTCTTGTCATTGACAAACAAGATCTGAAAAGACTCAGAATGTTGTATTTCCTGGTGTGTTTTTCAATTTGACAAATGATAAAACTTATGTAATACGTGGCCTTTCAGCTTCATACGGCAGACAGCCAGGATATCTCAACTCGAGTGTGTTCTTCCGTTCCGAGTCTACGTGAAGAGTATAATCTAAGCCCATCAGTATCTCACGCAGGTGTTTATGGACTATAGTATACGTTGATATACAAACCCCGTGCCTTTATGAGTACTCTACGTTTTTGGAGCATGGCTCATGTCCACCGTAATAGCTATAACTTCTATAATTGGCCTGTCGTAAGGGGCACTTCAGTTTTTTCTACTTGCTTCAAGCACCATGGTGTACTCTCCCTTCGAGCTCATAAAGCTCGTCTCCTTCTGCATCACCCTCGGGCTTCCATATATCATTCTCATCTATGAATTTTCAGGATTATACCCCTGGAAACTATAATGCCCAACTATAGTCTTCTGCGCTGGCTATTCCTATGACTTTTCCTCTTCTCCCCTTTTCGTCGTCCTCCAAGGCTGCTCTTTGGTCATCTGCTACTTGGCTAAAGCATAAATATCCTCATAGCTGAAGCCACTGTGTATAATCCAGCACAAATACAGACTGTCTTATCACTCCGGAATTCCATTTCAGGCACGCTACAATGCAATTGGCTGAAAGCTATGGACCCACCGTTCGCTTCATTAAGCCAGGAATGGATGATGTTCCACTCCTTGAATGTGTCTAGCGCATGTTCGTGATAAGAGTGCATGACCGGTGTTCAGGTGAAGTGTGATTTATCAACATGGAAACTGAAATGAAATAGACGTTGAACTTTCGTTTTTAAATAGCCGTACCTGCTTTGACATGCCCTCGGGTTATCAACCGGATGTATTGGCAACAACCGGGCTCGAGCACAAACAGATTCAACATGCCCTAAGCCCAGCGCTCTCCATATTCAACCTGATGGCCATGTATTACCCGCCTCTAGAAGGGCGTTCGGATATCATGAAAATATTTTCAAACACTCCCCAAGACTGAGCTCGCACTGGTCTGCACGAAGTGATCACCATATATAGTGGCCAGTCAAGCTGTTTTGTCTCACCCTCCATTCTGTGTCATACGATCCAAATGGGTGTACCGTAAGTTCATTGAAGCTCTCTGCACATGTCACACTTCCTGGGTTTACTATCCATTCTAGGGTTCTTCCTACTGGATTTCCATGCCGCGAACACCAGTAGCTCCTTCTGGGCTCATAGCCATTTGAGAATAACCCATCTTCATCTATTTGATTGTCATAATTTTTGGCATCACATGAAAGCTCCAACAGGCGCCCTACTCTCTGGACTTCACTGCCTCAGGAAAATTTTACTTCAAAAATTAAATGAAGGACTAGCAGCAGCTGACGGCATGAACCAAAGTAAGCGAAATATCATGAGTCTGCTGGTACGGTAGCTGCTTTTTTTAGTCCTATGTGATTTTCGACCTATTAACCCCGGTTTTTAGAACAACAAGGAGGGACAAGGAGGATGGGTATGTAATGAGCGACTAAGGCATGTTAGAATGTGTCTCAATCCCCTTGACAGGATCATACGTTCCTTGATATCGAACACGAGATATTCTGTCCCCATCGTGGTTGTATTTTTAATCACTTACCAATTCACCGCTCCTCTTCCACTTATTAGACTACTACAGCCGGTGGATTCTCGTGGGCTCTCTGGCTCCGAGCATAGTCCCCCCAACATCCAGAACCGACTGCGCTCTGAGGCAACGTCCATCGTGCAGAATGGCCTTTGTTCAAATTACCGTGCTCCAAAGGACCTGGCATGGATAGACAGTGTCATGTGAGTCGTCAGTGTGCTACCAGACTCCTTTGCGAGATCTATCGATGTTTCCTGAAGAATGGAATTCCTGTGACCCTGTGATTGTTCCCGCCTGTCCCATTGACGATTTGGACAACTCAAATAGCTGCCTGCGTGGAAGGTGTGTATCTGTCGAAGGAGAAGTTCATTTCGATTTCTGTTTTGGCAGATCTGAAGATCATTTATTCTAAGATTCGTGTCATAAACACGTGGTCAGAGCATTCGGGAGATGGCACTAGAGTGAGCTTACTTTTAGTTGTTCGTTGTGAACCTGAAATGTAAACTCCCTTCGGGTTAAAATTCAACGTTCTCTCCATTTTCTTTTATTGCTAATCAACACACCTATATAGGACGCACCGTGGCAATCGTGGAACCGAAGGCTATTATTGTTTTTGTGGTGTTAAATTACTATATATAGCCAGTCATGCTATTCATATCTCGATTTTCTTTGAGCATATGTCGCACAAGATTCTCTTTTAGTTAGAACTGGCGTATCAGGGACAAGTTCCAATGCCAACATCTGCAATGACAATAAATCACTTATGCTCTCTACATTGAGGTATCCAGAAAGGCTCGTTTTTTCTTGACTTTGT
Organism: Gomphus bonarii; assembly: GCA_003316585.1. NCBI lineage: Eukaryota > Fungi > Basidiomycota > Agaricomycetes > Gomphales > Gomphaceae > Gomphus > Gomphus bonarii. Next base: position 34,960 of record QFEC01000037.1, on the reverse strand, counting down.
ACAAGAATATAACCTCCATTTGAGAGATAAGGTGGTGGGTGACATACTAGTCCCTTTGTGATCACCATATAGGAAAAGGGAGGATGATAACGATGTAGCATGTGACATCTGGCTAAGAACAACTCGGATACCCGAAGATCATGCGCATTTCAAGGAAAAAGAAAGGGTTAATTAAGTCTTATAAATGTACCACTGGGGCTTGGAAACAACATGCTGGGTAGCAATGCATCTGTAGCTTTAAGTAATCAATGCCTCCCTAGTAATGATATGCAGTGGGTACCAGACGCATCTTCATCAACTTTCATCGCCATGCAAACCACTAAAGCCGAGGGGAACTCGGTAGTGGGAGTGTGCAAACCCACCGGTCCCAAAGGAACAATTTAGGGAGGAGTGTATGCTCCGGACGCTGAACGTCATGATGAGTATCAGAGACCGCGTTGCGGATGATATCCGAGCTATATGTTGCTAATTGAAGTCGCATATCTATATGGTGGAGATAGGCAAATGTACGGATTAAAGAAGGAGATGAACACAGAGTTTTCGTTACTAATCGCAGCCTATTCGAACCGCTAGCTATGTCTTTTTTCTTTTTTCTTTTTCTTTCTGTTTACTAGCGATTGATATGGTATAATTAGATTAGCTCCTAGCTTGAAACTCGAAGCTACTTGGAGCAACGATAAAAATTGATAGAGTTATTGCGTCACATTCCACGTTTATCAAACTCCTAGGATCAACAGGGTATATCTCCTAGGGGTCACTTGTCTCTTATTCCTAATGGTCTACTTGTTAATTTGTTACGACCGTGAGACGTGACCCGTCTGCATCAACCTCTTCAAGTGGAACGGTGCGACGCGAACACTGACACCGAGAGAGGAGCAGGATGGTCCTGTGTTATAAATGGAACAGGTTGCTCACGCTTTTGCCTCATAAATAGGTGTGCTTAGTCATTCATGTCTCACACTGTGTTCTGCTACAGCAGCCGTACTACTGCAAAATGTAAATATCAGCTTCACGTGATCGTTCAACCATTGAGCCACCATGGGGTATTTCTCCCTAGAATTTACAAGTCCCACATATTACTGCATCGCACTCGGAGGCGAGTATATTCCTAACATCCCCAAACGAGACTTACTTTGAGAATTAGTCATATCGATCTATGCTATTGTCCACAGATTATTCCTATGGCCCCTACTCTTCTCACCTCTTCGTCATACACCAGGGCCTTCCTTTGGCCATCCTATATATGGCCAGTTCAAGAATATCGTTACCACTGAAGCAGGTATGTACAATCTCTTTTACTTGGCTTATACTGCGCGTCACCAAATTTTGCGACTTCGATATAGGTATCCTCCAGCGCGAATGGGCAGAGAAGTATGGGCCTATCGTTCGTGCCATTGGCCCATTAGGCGTGGACAGAATGATGTTTCTCAACCCAACTGCCATTCAACGTATCCTCGTGACAGAGTGGATGAATTACCCTCGAGTGAATTTTGATATATAATTCATCTTGATCCGCGTTTGTGATCATATATCCTTTTTTTCATTATTTCAATAGCCGGACACTCTTCGCAATGCTCTTGGGATATCTGCAGGATATGGTCTTTTAACAGTGACCGGCCTCGAGCACAAGCAGATGCGACGCGCGATGAGTCCTGCGTTCTCTACTCCTAATCTGATGGCACGTGAGTATGTCAATGTGATATAACACTGCTTCTTCTACTCATCTTGTGGTCAAAAGAGACGGACATGTATTATCCTCCACTAGAAGGGTGCGTGTTTCTTTATAAACCATCAGGTGGTCACTTTTCCAACTAAAATGTATATTTTCTTTAGTCTCATTAAGATCCTTCATGGTCAGATTCGTTCCAAAGTTTGTGCAGAAGAGGGAGCAGTAATAAAAATGTACGAGTGGTGTGAGTACACTACATATCCTTACGTTATATTCATCTCTTACGTTTCTTGAAGTATCCAAGGTCACTTTAGACATCATTTGCGAAACTGCTTTTGGATATCACGCGGATTCGGTGCACAACCCCCAGAACGAGCTCACACTCGCTTATCAAGAACTGATCAACCTCCAGAGTGGTCAGTGATGCTGATTGCATATGAAGCTTTGTTTGTATCATACGTCAGACCAAGCGTGCTCAAAGCTTCCGCAGGCTCAAACATGGCGCTCTTCCTTGGGTTGTTATCCATTCCAGGCTTTGCACGGTTTATGCGGACTGAATTTGCATACCGCAATCGTCGATGGCTTTTTAGAGGATCATTGCTGTGTGAGCATGTCCCATCGTGCGGTTCTCACCTATTTTATCTTACTTTCTTACATCCCAATGAAGCTCCCTCAAAGACCCTTATTTCAACTATGCATCGCATCAGGGCCATCTCACGGCAGATCGTAAACGAGAAACTTAAAGAAGCTGACATCAAAGACGCGGAGAGTAAGAGGGATATAATGAGCCTCTTGGTCCGGTGACTCTACATCTTACTCTATCCCGATGTTTCGCCTTAGGCTTTCAATTGCAGTGCACGAATGAATGACAAGGAAGAGGGTTACAAAATGAGCGATAATGACCTGGTCGAGCAAGTGGTTTGTCTCGATTCTCCTGCTTGACAGCACCACACTTGGATTTATTTTATGTCCTCTAGCTTACTTTCCTTGGTGCGGGACACGAGGTAATCTATTCCTGGTTAACTTTAGAAATCCCTACCAATCCGTTTCTTTGTCTCCACTTATTAGACCACCGCGTCTGGACTCTCGTGGACGCTTTGGCTCCTAGCCAAGTCCCCCGAAGCTCAGAACCGTTTGCGCGCTGAAGTAATGCCCATTGTGGAGAAGGATTCTCGTCCAGATTATCGCACTTTGAAGGACCTGGTGTGGCTAGACAGCGTCGTGTGAGTAGCCATCTTCATTACCAGACTCAACATTGACGAAATTTATCTATTCATATTTTAAACAAATAGAATGGAATCTCTGCGACTGATCCCACCTGTACCAATGACGATTCGGAGGGCTAAATCAGACGACTGGGTAGAGGGTGTGTACATTCCGAAGGGAACATTAATGTATATCCCAGTACGTCAAATTGAGATATACCAACGAGGCTTTTACTATTAATATCAAAAGATTCGTGTTGTAAACACCTGGTCAAAGATTTGGGGAGATGATGCCACAGAGTGAGCATATCTTCCTCTTCTTTTTCCACTGCGCATTCAAGTTTTTGTATTACTGTCCATATTTTCCAGGTTCCGTCCTGAACGATGGCTCAACCTCCCTCCTGCATACAACTCAACGTTTTCTTTCCTTTCTTTCATTACCGGTCCCCACGCCTGTATAGGGCGTACAATGGCCATCATGGAAATGAAAGCTATCCTGGCGTGCGTGATGTTAAATTATGATTTCATGGTTATCTCATTCACGATTGAATTCGATTCTGCCACCATCTTAGAATTCTCATTGCTCACTTTTCTTTTGAACTGGCGTATGAAGGACAAGTTGCAAAGCCAACAGCGGCTGTGACTATGAGTAAGTGTGCTAAATTGATCTTTAGAAAAATGCACGCCAATCTTCCTGCTTTTATTTGACTCAGAACCGGCGGATGACCTTCCCTTAAGAGTTAAGTTGGTTGGCAACCTGCCCGTCCCTTTGTGATGAACATCTGAGATAATCAAAAATATATGACGATATGGAGAACAGTGTACTATTAGACGAAGAACGCTCCAGGTGTCCGTCTTTAAAACGGTGTATTATTAACAGTGGCCAAACGAATTCCAATGGAATCTTGTACTTTAACCAGCAGGAGCTCAGAGACCTCGCATCGGGATGCTTGGGATATAGCCTTATGGATTTGACGACCAAGTTTACAAGATCCCTTATTGAAACTGTATTAAGCAGTCGACATCAAAAACGAGTCACATTCAAGGGTCAGGTTCAGTAAATATCAACGAAGTGACTCTAGCGGAACCTCTTTTGTGTGCAAAGTTCTGGGAGATGCAGGCCTTAACCACCATAGAGCTCGGCACCAGGTGCCTTGTAAACGAAATCAGGATAACGTCGTTGCTGTAAAGGATGGGCGATGATGGGGTGTCACAGCAGCGAGGCCGACAAGGCCCCTCATTGGGGGATGAAAAGGCTATGATGGAAGGGATAGCTCGGTGTATCGTGGACTTTTGATGGGTTCGCAAGTCTACCTCAACAGGCTTCCCATGACAAAAACATGTACTTATGGTGGATATTTGGGTACTATGAGGTCGCGGTTCGGAATTTTGATAGCTTGTTGGGGTTTCCGAAATGTGGGTAACAGGGCTCAGAGTCGGGGCTTGAGTGCTTGACTCTTATACACCTGAGTAGATGAGTATCCCGCACCAGATACTAGATAGGTTTATTGGGCTTGAATTAAATGAAAGCCGATGCTCAGGAAGCTCTTTTGTTCGTCTTTATAATGGTACCAGGTAATGAGCACTAGGATGCACGATCGGAGTTGAGGCTAGGATTGATGGCCCTTGCATCGCGGCGTTCGAGGTAGATTTGCAAGGGAACTTTTTCGTATCCACTACAGGCGGACATGCTGTTGGTGCTCCCAGAAGAGGCTTTATTTTATTTTATATAAAAAAAACAAACGAGATTAGACACTGCATCAGGTTGGGAAAGTTCGTGGGCTTACCTCTCGCTGGCCTCTGCGACCAATCTTTCCCGATCTCTTCTTCTTCTTCTTCTTCTTCTGATGAGGTACCGCTCCACTAGCTTTTTTATCTGCATGTGGCGCAGCCAATGTTGAGCCCTTGTCTGGAGAAAGATGTGCGTGTGCGTAGTTAGAGGGCCTAGGAGGATCACACTCTAGCGAATCTAGCATTTCCCCATCTTCAAACTGATACTCTGAAACAGACTGGGCATGATCTAGAGCTGCAATTGAGCCGTCGTGTGTCGAACTCCCTTGGATGCTTGATCCTTCCGCATCTATTCCTTGATACCGCTCAACATCCAGCTTTTGGCGTTTTCTTGTCTTGAGTACTTCTTTGTATCTCGATCTTGTTCTTAAGAGTTGGGTCTTGCCCCAAGGAACCTCATCTCCACCACTGTGTAAAAATTCTAGGAAGCATGCAATGGGTTTGTGTGGCGATACAGATTCATCAATCCGGCTCTGAATGATAACACGTAATTCTCGGGGCTGAAGAAATGAGAAGAAGGTGGCAAGGGATTGAAGAAGTTCCGGAGAGTTCTTTCTCTGACTGGGTATGTTGAATGATCCTGTGAGTCTTTCCTGATCGCGACGGGAGACTGGTACTCTGCCGAATGGATTAAGTATAGCAGTCTCAGCAGTTTTCAGCCCATCTAACTGAAAAGAGTCTGTGAGGGGCATATTAGGACGGAAAAAGTCATGGATCCCTTCTATGCAGTGGCTTGTGAGAAACAACGGAGACTTCCGCGCCGCGGCCTTTGACAATCTTGTAAGGATTAGCTTAAAGAGCTCAAGATCTGAGAGATATCCAAGAATGTTGTTTAGAAGCTCTTTCGAGTCTGGTGTGGAGAAAACTTGTGAGTGAGCATCGTAGCGTAGTGGCTGCTCATGTTCCACTACGTCGTTAATTGATTCCGATTGGAGAAGGTATAATTGTCTCTTCACTGCGCTGTGGACCATCCTAAGGAGACCTGATAAGATTTAATATACATTTTAGACGGTTCGACCATACCTAGGAACAGAAGGGGAGTTGGTGATAGGGAGAAATCACGACTACACGCCGTCAGTAAAAAATGCACCTCAGATATAGGAACTCTTAGAATGGCTATGGTAGTTGTGTAGGTGGTGAAAACGAAGTAGAGAGGAGTCGCGCCTTTCCGAGAATTCGGCTCTTTCAGAGCGTCACCAATTGAGCGCCGCAAGGCATCACTTTAAAAGTTTATTAAATCATGAATTTACCTCATAAGGAAGGAAAAAATTGAGTTCCTCTGCTTTTATCTCACCCTCACCCTCTCCGATATGCATCGAAGACGAATATTAGGAATACCCATCTCTAATTAGTGCCCCCTCACAAGTAATTGCTATTGAAGCCCATGGAGGTTTTGAATATGATCTTTTGGATGCCAAGCCTCGATGTCGTGGGTATGTGTGCGCGTTATATATGTTGCAGATCGACGAAAGGCTATAACAGAGACTTAGACTTATTTCTATTTTTTATTTTACAGGAGATGATTGACCTCATTAGTCCACTTTATTATACAATTCGGTGTTTAATTCATTAAAAGTATTTGCTTGGAATATGGAAAACAATTCTTGTTTATCATCATCATCATACATCAAATAACAAGCTCATCTGAGATTGGCTTCAACTATGAAAACTAATATAACTGTCAAATTAACATTAAAATTTATTATTTTTCCAGGATTTGATTGCTTTTACTTGGAATTGATATAAGAACCAAGTATGCACTAGAGACCAAGTGTGAATTTAACAGAAAATTGCATGGTTATATAATATTAGAACTTATTATTTTTCTGAGTTATTTCTAATATTATCAGGGGATGATTTATTTTAACTTGTGAAATTTCTCTTGTAAATTTAATGATTATAATGTAATATAGATGTCATGAAGTATGTATAATATCTCAAAAAACTATTTTAATATTTGCTTGTTTTTATTTGACAGTTTAGTAACTTTGGAAATAAAATATCTAAAATGATAAAGTATCATTATAAGTAGCAGTCTATTCTGGTTTTAAATAACCTGTCATTTCATAATCATTCCATTATATGAGAGATATGTAATATATAATTCACTCATCTCATTGAAGCTGGTTTTTTTGGCTGACAAATTATATATGATATTTGTACTAAATATATAGCTAATATTGGCTTTCAATTCATCTAGGGATGCCTTCTATAAGTCTTTGGCATGTCTCTGGCTTTATTTTCTCTCATTACTTCAGCACACTCTCTCAAAGATCCAAAATTCCCTGAGAGAATATTTTGTTTTTCCTTCAGAATCCTGATATAAATGTCTCTATGTCAGGGTTTGACTAGTTTCTTCTTGTTTACTCTTCTATACTTGCATCTTCTGTTTATGTAATAAGTGCTGTAGTAGGGCATATGGTTGTTGTTAGATATTGAGCAATATTATATCTTTTTATGAAAATAACAATTATTACAAGATTTACAACAAGATAATGTGCCCATATATTCAAGATCTATTAGGATTGTATTATTACAAGTTTCTAGAACTTTTTGTGGCAGATCCAACCCATTTAGTATACATATATGCATACATCTAGCTATTTTTTTGACTGATCTTGATGAGATGAGCCTATATGACTATCTGTTTTGACAGGATATTTAAGACTGATCAGTGCTATTTTTCAAGATACATTATAGAATTTTTTCCTCATTATTTTGAGTTCTATTGCCCTCCTGACCAGCTGAGACAAAGCACTCATGTGAAAGTATTTGGTCACCAATGAGTTTGGACTTTCTATAATAGGAATACAAATAAATACAAATAACAGTGAAGTATTACTCTATCTGGTACTGGCTATCAGATAAAACAGTACTTTACTCTATTTGTAGTACTAAAAACTAGTGTTTATTGATTGTCAGTGGATTATTGAAATTTAAGCACCCCAGGTGCTTACAAGTACTAAAAACCCAAATTCATTCAAATGTTCCAACCATTTTATCTTCCCTTTCACCAAACTCTATTATACAAAAACAATATGAAATTGATCCTTTATTCTGTCTTAATAATTCCCTTTATATCTGAATGCTCCAAACTACAGTTCAAATGTTATCTCAAATAGGATGAACTGAAGTGCCTAAGTCAACAATATATATCATAGGGCTGGGATGTGTCTGGCCAATCATCCTCCTTATGAATATACTTTTCTTTTGAGCTGGAGTATCATTAGCATGTATATTACTAGTTCTCATGTCTTTTTCTCTCATAAATCCTTCATGTACACTATCATCCCCTATGATATTATTTTTTCATCATTCCCATCTATATGCATGTCTTACTGGGTTTATATTACTCCTATCCTATGTAGTATTCTCCTTTACCTAAGTGGGTACTGTATAACCATGACATGATAAATCATGTCACAGGGGGAAAGCAAGAGGGTAACATAACTAATAGACTGTTAGATCCCAGATCACCTCTGATAAATCTCTGCCCTAGCACCCTTAGTCATCTGCCTCCACACCCCCTCCAGGTTGCACTTAACCCTCTGTCATACTCCACACCTTGGACACCCTCCATGCTCTCCACATGACCTCTATACACTCCATACTCCATCCCTATCATCCTCACCACATCATCAATCTAACACATGGACCTCCACATCATCCTTTCTATTGTCTTCTACATCATTTTGTAGTATGTTCCATAGTTCCACATGACCCCATCTCTTGTTTAGCACCCCTGTATCCTAATGTAGTTACACTTTCACATTCAGATGACCCTGTTCTATATTAATCCCATGCTCCAAATGTATTTAAACCTCCATGTATTCATAGTTAGTTCTCTAGTTCAAATATTGATTTAGTTTCCTCCTTGTTACCTCCGTGAACTCACTTTGCAACTATGCTCTGACAACTCTGCAAATACAAGGACAAGATGATGACACAAGAGGGTGCAAGACATAAGTTGAAGCCAAGTCCTTTCAACTCTGTACCCCAGTTTGACTTTGACAGCTTGACCACTCCAGAAAACCTCCAGACAAGATGTCTTTGACTCTGGACTTAACATAGACAGGAGTAAAGAGAAAGGAACATAAATGCAGGCCATGGAGGGGATTAAAGAACAAAAACTGGTGGAAAAGAGAGGAGAACCAGGTGGTCCCCTGACATTTACCCACTTTCCCCTCTCATTGCACAATTCAGACAGCTGATCCAGAGAAATTCAGTAGAGAGAGGACAGAATAGAAGGATTCATTCACACTGTGAAACTTTCCATCACCCTTCAGCCAGGATCTTTCCCAGATGAAAGACAATCCTGTATGCTCTTTCATTCATGTTATGAGGCTCTGTAGCCATCTGGGTATACAATAAGACCCAAGCTATTATTGATGAAACTTCCTTGATCACTACCTTTGATAAGTTTGCTAGGCAAGTCAAAGAAGCCTTTGGAGACTGTGATCATGTCAGAACATTGTATGCCTTCTCATTTATGTTGGAAGGCTCTCCAGCCATCTTGGCACAGAATAAGACCAAGGCTATTATTATTGAAGGGACTTCCTCAATCACTACCTTCAATGAGTTTGCTAGGCAGGTCAAAGAAGCCTTTGGAGACCCTGATTGTGCCAGAACAGCCCATACCAAACTGCAACTGAAATCCAACTAGCCATGTCTGGAACTAAACCTATCACTCCAAACCCTGAAGAACAGCCTCCTTCCCATATCTATGTTCACTCTGCTAACATATTGGTACACAAGAGTTCCCCTAAAGGTCTAATCAGTTGACACTGGACATGCCTTGGCAGTGGTGCCACTGCAATGTTCATTGGCTTTGAATTAACAATCAAGAATGCCTACCCTACCTCTCTTGCTTTGATTCTGAATTGATCTACTGTCCTGGTTACTATTCAACTAAACCTGATGTGCTCTCAAGACAGGTAGATCATAAATGGAGAAAGAAAGATAATCAAAACCAATCTCTGCTTCAACTCAGCATGTTCTGTGGTGGTATCACAGGTGCATAGCTAGTTAATGGTAAAGCTGACAAATTCATTGACAGAGTTAGGGACTGTACAGACTGAGATGAGAAAATTGTAAAGGGTCTCAAAGAACTTGGGTCCTCTGGAAACCTCTGAGGAGAAGAATGGGCAGAAGAGAATGGTCTTATGTTTTTTATCATGACACAGTGCATGTTCCTCTTGACTCCAAATTATGGTATGAAATTGTCAAGGCAGAAATGATACAAGATTCACTGAATATCCTGGCTGCTGGAAGACAACTGAACTTGTATCTTGGAGTTATTGGTGGCCTGGCATGGGATGGTACATTGCCAAGTATGTAAAATCCTGTGACCTTGCAATAGGACTAAAACCTGTCCTGCCTCTCCCATTGGCAAACTTCTCCCCAATTATATTCCAGATTACAGATGGCAGGTTATCACTGTAATCTAATTACAGAAATACCTACCAGTCATGGCTACAATTCTCTCCTTGTCACTGTCAGGGGACAACCTGTTTCAAGCCCTGAGCTGAAACTGAACCAGCTCAGCCAGGAGTACACTGAATAACCCAAGGTTTTTCCCCAAGGCTCCCAAACCTTCAGCGCCTTTGGGCCCACTGAACAGCTCAGCACTTACCCATGAAGTTCTCAAGCCAGAAGCTGAGACTTAAGGTGAGGTGCTGAGGACTGAGGAAGGCCAAGAAGAGATCAGCTCAACCCAAGGCCAAGTTCACTTAGGCTGAGGGAAGATACCTCAGTTTGGGCCAACATCCTTAGGGCTGAGTGCCTGAACCTTGGGTCAGGCTCCCAGGAATTGGCTCCAGGGACATTGAGTATTATTAGAATGGGTGTGCATACCTTTAGGCCCAAGAGAGGGGCAAGGTATGTTTAGGAAGTAGAACATGTACAATGGGTATATAGGTCAGATGGCTCACTAGCAAGGGATCCTAGGTTTTCCTCTTAGGATTTCCCCCTTGCTAGTGCTGCATGATATTCTGCAAGTGCAATGAGGGTTGGCCTTACAGTGTCCCACTGGTGCTCAGGGATTGGGAGTGGTTCCAGCTCTCCTGTTAGGGGTTGCCTTTGGGCTTTTGTCCTGGTGCAAAGGTCAAAGGTCTTTACATATTGTCTCACATCCTGAGATATTTGTGGCCACCAGTAGTTTTGGGACACCAGTTTGAGTGTCTTCCATTTCCCAGTGTGACCTGCTACCTGAGTGTCATGGTGCTGAGACACCATGCACCTCTGAAGTTCAGGGTTGTTTGGAATGTACATCTTTCCCCAGAAGTGCAGGATGCCATCTTGCTTAGTCCACTCAGCTGAGTGTACTGACTTCATGTTCCCCTTCCAAAGTTTGGTGACTGCTTTGACAACTGAATCTTCAGGACCTGAATTTTGGAGCCAGTTCCAAATATCCCAAAGGAGGTCTCATTCCTCTCCAATGGCTGTGACTCCTTTGAGGGCCCAGATGGCAAACAGCTTGGGCTGGAAGAGGGTCATATTCTCATTATCTCATGCATCTTAGCCATGGTCTGACCTGTGGGAGAGGGCATTGGCCTTACCCATGCTTCAGCCTGGTCAGTGGTGAAGTGTGAAGTCAAACTGAGATAGGTAGAGGGACCATCAAGCTTGTCTTCAGTTTAACTTTTTTGAGGTTTGGAAGTACTCTAAGTTCTTGTGGTCTGTCCAGATCTCAAACTTGTGTTGGGCCCCTTCTAGAAAATGTCACCACTCTTCCAGAGCTTGGGTGATGGATAACATTTCCTTATCATGGATCTCATAGTTCCATTCTACTGGGCTCAGGCTCTTGGAGAAGAAGGCAATCAGGTGCCATGTGTAATTAAGAGTGTTTCTGGGGTGTGGGATGGTTTCTAACTAAAGTGTGATGTTCCTAGAGTTGGGTCCAACTCTAATCTGATGATATTGCTATGTGGTAGTTGTATAACAGTCTGGGGATCTTCTGTAGCCTATACAGCCTTTTAGCACCTGTACCAGGAGATCAGCTCTGGTATCTGCATGAATTGTAAATTCAATAACAAATCTGTTATTGATCCTGTGTGCTCGAAAATCTGTGAGACACTTCTGAAGGTAACTGATGACTTCTCTGAATTTATTCAGGTCTTGAATGATGAGCCTTCGATGGGAAATGCAGTTTTGGTGTAAGTGAAGCGCTGGCAAAGACAAGGAGCGATTGTTGCTTAGAGGGCAAGAAGAACTAGTTTTTTACTATCTACTAAGCTAGTTCTTATACAGAGTTGCAATTCTAATGATTTGTGAGCAAAGAAGAGAAAGAAAAATTTCTTTGGGATAGACACATCGAACCTCCATGCTATACGTATCACTGTGTTGTGTATTTTGCTGTCTGTTTCTGATCGGTAACCTCTGAAATACTTGAGGCTTCTCTTTGGTATGTATCCTTGTCTTTCCGGTCATTCTACTGATTCCTGGGTGCTTCCTTTGGTTCCAATGCACCAGCCAATGCCCATGATCACATATATGCGCCCCTTTTGCTCCTGTCTCAACTCCTGAGTCCTCTGGTCCTTCTGTGCATTGTTCTCATATCTTCCAGCTCTTATTTCTGCCATGGCCATGGTCTGTTCCTCCCAGGGTTGACCCTGTAAGCTCTTTCCATTCCTTCTGTCCCTTAGCTGGGCGCTTCCCTGTCCCAGGACCAAAGTGCCGTGCCCACGTAGTATCTAAATCATCCTGTAAGCATGGAAAACAAAGTTATCTACCTAGTTCTTTTTGGGGATTATTGGTGTGAGTATCTGCTTGGGTTCTGGGTGCATATATATGGTAGGGGAGTTGGTGTTCTTTCTAACTATATATTTATTTACTTTTTTTCTATATGTTGTATGTAATGTGTGAAACTGGGTGTTTTATAACACCATGTTCCATCCTTGGTTGACTCCTGTAAGATGATAGCTCTGGTGGCAAAGTCTGAGGTGTTGGCTTCCACTCAGTATATTTGGGAGTCATCTGGGAACACTAGTACCAGAGCTGAGGTGATCAGGTCCTTGAGCTTTTAAAAGGCCATCCCCTTGGGCTCTCCCCACTTTCACAACTCTCCCTTTTTGGTGAGGTCAAAGAGTGGCTGAGCAAGAAGCAAGAAATACTTGATAAACCACCTGTAGGAGTTAGCAAAGCCCAGGAATGACTGTACCTCCTTCCAGCTCTCAGGTGTTGGCCACTTGGTCATCCCCCAAACCTTAACTGGGTCCATCTCTACCCTCCCTTCTGAGATGATGAAACTGAGGTATTCATTCCATGTCTGCTCAAACTCACACTTTTCCTTTCAAAGGTAGAGTTTGTGTTCTTGGAGGCATTCTAGCACTTGGTGTATGATCTTCTGATGCTCAGCCAATGGCTGGGCTGTTGGTAAGCCTAAAGAACATCACCAGGGGTTCAAACAATCCTTGGTTTGTCTGGAAGGCAGCCTTCCACTTATCACCCTCCTTGATCTGAAAATTGCTGTAGCCCCACTGAACATCTAGCTTTGTGAAGTACTTGGCTCCTTTGAGTTAGTTTATCAGCTTGGGGATGAGGGGAAGTGGGTACCAGTTTTTTGATGGTCATGGCATTTAATCATTGGTATTCCTGCACAAGCCAAAGTGACCCATTCTTTTTCTTGATGAAGAAAACTGGGGAGCCATTGGGGATTTAGATGGCCAAATACCCCCCATGTCTAGATTTTCTTGGATGAAAATGTCAAGCTTGGCTTGTTCCAATGGGGACATGGGACACACCTTGCAGTTGGTGGGACTTGAGCCTGGTTCCAACTTGATAGCATGATTCCAAATCCTTTGCTTGGGGAGCTCATAAAATGACTCCTTGGCAACCACACTCTCAAACTCTTGGAGGTAGTCAGGAATCTGAATCTTGGCTTGGGTGTTTCAGTAGTGGGCTTCAGCCAGTCCCTGTGAGGCCATCTGCATGGCTTGGATGTGCTCTGACTTGGGTGGCAACATCATGGACATCAGCCTGTCCTCTTCTTTGAACTCATCCCAGGAGCCCTTGGACTCAGCATCACCTTGCTCCTCATCCTCTTTGGGCAGTTTTGGGAATGGTCTGGCTCAGCACATTCAGATGTGACATTTGGCCTTTTGGGCCTCCTTTTGCTCTTCCCAAATCTCAGCTCAGCACATGTGACACTTGGTTGGACAACAGCTTATTTGATTTTTTGGGTCTGCCAATCAATCTCAGGGTTGTGCTCCTCTAGCCAGGTGAATCCAAGGATGATGTCCTGCTTTCCCAGGTTGGTGACTGCAAAGGTGGTGCATTCTGTGTGTCTATCCACTTGGAGAATCACATCTACAATCTCCTGAATAGATCCAGCTTTGTTAGGAGACCCATCTACATTGTAGACTGGAATTGGTCTCTAGAGCTTCCAAGTGGTGAGACAGTGACATTCCATATAGGCTCAGTTCATGAATTGTCTGGTGGCCCCACAGGCTATGAGAGCTGGTCCTGACTTGACTTCAGCAGTGTCAGTGTCAGTTGTCTGAATCTCAACCTTGATGATCAGAGACTTTGGGCTCAGGGCAGCTGCTATCACATATCTTTTTGGGAGTCATTTCTCCCATTGCTGAAGCCATACCCAAGGTGGTTGTTCAGTGTTTTGTGTGACTATTTTGGGTTTCTCAAACTGGAGGGATGGAACAGGGGTTATTTCATTCTCAAATTCCAGGACAGCAAACTGATTATGTACAGGCAGTGGGGGTGCACAATTCACCCACTGCAGGCTCCAAAACCCTTTTCTTCCCATTTTGGTATCTCCTCAACCTTAGCTTCAGTCTTGGTCTTGGTCTTGGCCTCAAGTGATGGAGTTCCTGACAAGTCATCCAGTTCTAGTAATTCCAGTAGTATCTCTAGTTTCTCCTCTACACTCATGGTCCTAATGTTAAAGGACAAGGGGCATTCTTGGGAAAGATGTCCTGTCTCCTTGCATCAGTAGCAGACCCCAAATGAATTGTTCCTTGCTTGGCCTCAGTCCACCTCCATTGGAGTGGGCCCCTCCTTTGGTGCCAAGGGTTTAAGTGCTAGTGTAACCTGAGGGGTGCCAATGTTTCAGGAGGTAGTCCCTGAAAGTTTTGGGGAACTGAGAAAGGTTCTTGGGAGAGTAACAGGAGGCTGAGGGTTTAGCCAAATGTGGTTCTTGTTAGCTTCCATGAAGGCCTCATTTGCCTCTTGGTTCAAAGCAACTTTCCAAGCAGCTTCATACCACCCTTCCAGGTTGTCAAAGTCTGGTGCCCCTTCCCCAAGAAGAGCCACTTTGGTCTGTACTCTTGGCTCTAGACCTTTCCAAAATTTGATCACCATCATTTTGTCATTATTGTTATAAATAAGCAGATATTACATCCTAGACACATAAAATAGATAAAAGACACAAAGTAGTAAATAACTAGAGAACACAGACTCCCACACCCAGTATATGCATGCGAGATAGGACTAGACAAAGATATCAAGGATCTGCAAAAGAGACATAACAGTTACATACATTTCTCATAGCTACAGAATGTTTTAGATACTATGTGGCTATGGTATTTTGCCCCCAGGGCAAAAAGACACCTAGGTGGCTAGGGGATGGAAAGGATGGAAAAGGACTAGAGGATTGACCCTGGATCATGGAGAGAGTGGAGGTGATGGAAATGAAAGGGAAGAAAGATTAGAACAGTGTGGATAAGGTCTGGAGGGTTCAGGAGTAAGGAGAAAAGAAAAAGGGTGCATATATGCACCTACTGGCATCACCCCCCTCATGGAGATTGATGGACACAACTTAGACTCAGGGGAACTGAAGGAAAATAAAGATATATATAAGAAAAGAAGGATGTAGCATTTTCAAAGGATACCAATCAAAAACAGACCATGTGATGCAGTGATATGTATAGCATGGAGCCTTGCCATGTCTATCCCAAAGTAGTTTTATTTCCTTTCTCACTCACAAAATGTTGAAATCATAACATTTTATAAGTAATACTATCAGAACATAGTACAGACCCAGTTCTTCTTGCTAAACTACCTGAATCACTCCTTGCTTTAACCAATGCTTCACTTACATCAATATTGTGATTCCCACCAAAAGCTCATTGCTTGAGACCTGAATAAAATAAGAGAAGTTATCAGTTACTATCAGAACTGTCTCACAATGTTTTGAGCACACAGGCTTCATATTTAATTTATTATTGAATTTACATTTCCAAAGAACTCAGAGCTGACAGGCACTAAAGGGCTGTATTCACCACTCAGGATCATCAGACATATACAAAGGAATTCCATAGAATATATCCCAAGACAAACACATCACATGACACTTAGACAGTAGTCTTAGTTTAGAACCAATCCCCCACTCCCAGAACACTCTTAATTACAATCATGATACTTGGCTAGGTCTATAAGCTCCACAAATCAGTCAATGTACTCCTCTACCAAGTCCCTGCCCTGGTACCTGCTGGTTCCTTCAAGTTGTGTGAGGGCCAAGAGCTGTTCATTTTTCAGGCAGAAGTGTTCCACCAGGTCAGCTTCAAATGCCTTCCAGTCCAAGTATTGAGGTCATTTGGTCCTCTCATTTCTAAGGACCTTGTTTGCAAACTAAGCCACTTGGTCAGATTTGAAAAATGAGAGGGCCCAGTGGATATGAGCTTGGTCATTTGGAAAGTGGTCTCCACAGATTGCAAAGTAGATCTTACAGGAGTGAAGGAAGGCACAACCTCTGTCTTGGTTTCCATTGAAGTATGAGGGAAAAGCAGGTGTGACTTGGGAGTTGGCTGTGGGAGTGAGTGTGAGGGTGACACTATTGACAAGGTCACAACAACAAGATACTCCAATATTTAATGAGCTGATAAGGGGGTTTTCCACCTGGTGTAGCGGTAATCCTCAGTTTATACAAAGGTTACCAGCAATAAATACATAGAAAGCCCACCTGGTGTAGCAGTAATCCTCAGAGATCAAGCTGAGGGGTAACTGTTACACCAGTCACACTTATATACCCTAGTGGAAAGTCACAGAAGGTGATGGAAGGTGATGGAAGGTTATAGAAGGTGACAGAAGGTGATGGAAAGTGATGGAAAGTCCCAGAAAGTTATGGAAAGTCATGGAAGGACATAAATGAGAAACAACAACTGACAATGATAGCCAACTGAACCCTGATAGTGGGATTTGGGGAATTTTTAGCACCTGTGCTTAGTGTTGGGTCATCTTCTGAATCAATAAAGTCTCTTCCTGTATCCATAGGTTCATCATTTAGTTTAGTCATAATTTCCCTTAGGGATTCAGTGATTTCTGCATTGGCTATTTGGTTTTCTGCCAGCTCTTGCTCTAAGCACTGGAGGTGCTCCTCAGTATCCATCTCAGGGCCTGAGCTTGGGAGTGCATATGTTGCTGAGTCCAGCACAGTTATACAGGAGGGGGAGTCCAGTGTCACATATGCAAGTGAGGTTCTGTCTGAGTCACTTTTGTTGAGACCAAAGCTACCTATAGTTATACTGTGATATGACTCCCAGTCTTATTAGGAAAGGTTCTTTTAATATAAGGGCAACCACTGTTGAACTTGTGGAATATCACATGGCACTAGCAAGGGGGAAATCCTAAGAGGAAAACCTAGGATCCCTTGCTAGTAAGCCATCTGACCTATATACTCATTGTCCCTGTTCTACTTCCTCAACATACCTTACCCATCTCTTGGGCCCAAATGCATGCATATCCATTCTATAAATACTTGATGTCACTGGAGACAATTTCTGGGGATCTAAGCTGAGGTTTGGGCACTCAGCCCTAAGGATGTTGGCCTGAACCAAGGTGCCTCAGCATATCTCAGTTGCCCTATATACTACTCTCTCCTTTTGAACCCTGGAGAACTATATCAACCTCTAAACAGTACCTATTTAATTGAACAGAAGGGATAATTCTAGCACAGACACCTGATCCCCCAAAAATAAGCAATGTTCCAGCTGTCACCCTATTCATTCTATTTATATCCCAATCTGCCTGACCTTTATATAAACCTTTACTATTATGTCCCACTCTTCCCATCTTCACAATGATCACCTTTATCACCCTATCATATCCAGCCTATATAATCTTACCCTTCTCTAACACATGCCCTCTTCTCTATTATCAAAGTGATCACTCAACAAGGCTGATGCTAGACAGATCAAAGAGCAGCTTAATATCCCAATCAAGCCACTGCCTATCCAATTTCCTCCTTGCCATAGGAGGGTCACTGCTTACCAAACCTACTTCATCAGAGTCCCCATTTTCCTTGGCAACCCATGATTCTATACATATTTGAGGGGTTCACCAGGAAGGTATCTTGTAATGCAATACATGGGAAGCATGCAAAAGGCAATATTCTGAAGTTCTGATTACATTCAACCCACCCAAGAGTTTACCCTTCCACTCTACCATAGCAGGAAGGACAAGAGTTAAGTCCCTTGCTGCTCCTCATTCTGGGATAAACTGAAGGAATATCTCATGGGGTGTTTCTATTGAAACCACCCCTTGTGACACACATTGAGATGTCATACATTAAGAGGGGGTGGTAATATATCAGGGTTTGACTTGTTCCTTTATTTCCCTTCCCATATCCCACATTGTCTGCTTATTTAATAAGCACCATAGGGTTGTGACTGATGTGATAGCTATTCATCAGCTTTATCTCTGAGGATATCTGCTGCACCAGGTGAGCTTCTATTGGTAGACATGTATAGACTGAAGATATCTGCTATATCAGCTGGACTAGCTCATATCTTTTTTTTCTAAGTATCTTATAGTTGTAGCCTTGTCATCATTGTTGCCCTCACAGAGATCCACTATACCCGATGAGTTCTACTTGTATTTACAACTAATATATGTATAAACCAAGGGTATCCATTATACTAGTTAGACATGATTTCTATATTAGCTCTATTATATTAGAGTATCTTAGCAGTAGTCTTATTACCATTGTAACCCTTACACACCTCTGCCTTTGCCTCAAGCTTCCAGGTATCCTACTGGTAAATATATACCTTCACACTCAATTCATACACTTGTGCAAGGTTTGGCTTGGACTTGTGAATTATATTATGTGGTGTATATCCAGGAATAAATCAATATGATAAAAAGTTCTTCAATCAAATTGTATAGCTTATTGCTTCAACCTAGAGGAACTTTAATGGGTCTTGTAGTAGAAGTATAGCTTGTGCATGCTTAACAAGAGTGTGAATGAGTTGCTCTGAAATTCCATTCTGTTGTGGTGAGTCATGAATGATAAGCTGCCACTTGATCCCATGATCCTTCAGATACTTATCAAATGCTGCATTGAGATATTCACCACCTTGATCTGAATGAACTTTGAACAACTGAATTCCAAGATACTGGCCAGTGAGGCTTGCTCATATTGCTTGATAGCAGCAAGTGCCTCACTCTTCTGCTTTAGGAATTGAACCTTTGTTTCCTAACTGTAATTATCAGTGAAACTGATATAGTAGGAATATCCTCCTAAGCTTACAGTTTGTGCTAAACCCCATAAATTTGTATTGACAAGTTTACCATAGGTATTTGCTCAGTTAATTGTCTCTGTAGGAAATGGTTGATGTAATGATTTTGCCTTGACACAGGCATTGCAAAATTCAGGTTGTGAGGTGGTAGAGTCTAGCTCAATACTTACAATGAGATTATTCTTATAGCATCAGGTACTACAAGACACATGTCCCAGGACTTGGTATAGCTCACACAAGGTGAGTTTTCCCTTTGCAACATTTGCATGTTACTGAGAACAAGTTGCAATACTGTAGAGACTATCTACTTGGTGATTTATAGCAATGGATAAGGGGACAAAATTTCACACATATTGTCTTTAAAATAGACTGTGAGACCTGTAGCAACAATAACATTGGTTGAACTGAGTATGAATCCTATGTTTGGCACATAGAGGGTATTTTTGAGAGTGATAGTGGTTTGTTTCTCACAAAGCAGTAAGTCTAGCTAAACATCTTCCCTTTTAATAGTACTAATGGTTGATCTATCAGCTGTGTGTATATCCTATAGCTGAATAGGGATGAAATTGAGAAAATTTGAACAATCAGGGCAAAAATATAAGGTAGCACCACAGTCTATAATGGCTCCTTAGCACTACTTCTTAGTACTTAACAGGTATGTTCATTTGTTTTGCAACATTATCTGTATCCAATATCATGAAAGTATAATTGTCCTGTAATATAAACTGAGTAACAGTGTTTGTTGCAAGTTTACCCCCCTTTTTTGCCTCTGATACAATCCTTACCCTTGTTAAGTCTGGAGTTCAGGATGTCATGTCTGGAGGAGTTCTGGAGTGGTCTAAGCTGTCAAAGTCAAACTGGGTACAGAGTCGTAAGGACTTGGCTTCAACTTATGTGTTACACCCTCTTATGTCATCTTGTCCTTGTATTTATGGATGTGTTGTGGAGTGAGGTTGCAGAGTGAGTTCACAGATAGCAAGGAGGAGACTAAATCAATATTCAAACTAGAGAACTAGCTATGAATATATTGAGGTTTATATACATTTGAAATGTGGGATCAAATTAGAACAGGGTCATCTGAATGTGGGAGAGGAAACTATATTAGGATACAGGAATACTATAATGAGAGAGTGGGTCATGTAGAACTATGGAACATACTAGAAAATGACACAAGGGGTGATTTGGAAGTCTATGTGTCAGGATGATGACATGGTGATGATGACAGAATAGAGTGATGTGTGTGGGGGGATCATATGAGGAGCTTAGAGGGGATGTGTTGGGTGCAGAGTGCTCTGGAAGGGTGAGTATGACTTGGATGTGATGTGGAGTTGGATGACTAAGGGCACTAAGATGGAGATTTGTTGGAGACAATCTGGGATCTAACATCCCTTCTATTCCACCATCAGGTTACCATAATCTACCTTGTAGTAACCCTTTTGGCTCCAATTATAGCAAGATATGTCCTTACTTGTACTATTGATACTATTCCCACCATGGTTTTGTTCTACACTTATTTTCACTGTCAATGTAGTATTACCCCCCTTCTTGTGTTAAGAATAACTGCTGTATGTCCTACAGTTCCATCATCTCCTTAACAACCAGCCCCTTCTACTTCACACTGCTGACCCACTTAGACTTGCCCTGGACCAGTATTAGGGCCATACTTGCATATTACTCTTTTCCATTTTTCCACTTCTATATTCTTCCCTTATCTATTGTTAGGTGACACTTGGTCCTAACTATAAGCAGTGTCATTCATCTCTTCATCACTTCAGTCTTTCCCTCCAGAAGACTGAAGTGAGTATCATTCTTACACCTTGTGATATGTAGAAACTTACTTTCATTACTTAGCTGCCATCTCTAGGTAGATGCTCTAATATGATTTGAGTCTTTCCCTCCAGAAGACTGAATTGCCATCTCTAGAAATCTTGACATCTTGGAGGTTCAATAATCTGCTAGAAGTCAATGCTCATACTCGTTAGAGATGAAATTGACTAGCTCATTAGGGGTAAGTGGTTTCTAGGATATTCTTGCAGTAGCATTAATTAGTGAAAGAAGGACTCTGGGAGGGAACCAAGTATAATTGTATAGAACTCCTTATTATTGATTGTGGCACTGTGAGGGTGACACTATTGACAAGGTCACAACAACAAGATAATCTAATATTTAATGAGCTGATAAGGGGCTTTTCCACATGGTGTAGCAGTAATCCTCAGAGATCAAGCTGAGGGGTAACTGTTACACCAGTCACACTTATATACCCTAGTGGAAAGTCATGGAAGGTCATAGAAGGTGACAGAAGGTGATGGAAGGTGATGGAAAATTATGGAAAGTTATAGAAGGACATAAACAAGAAACAACAACTGACAGCAATCTCCAACTGAACCCTGACGGGCACCCGTAGTAGCCATTGGCTTGTGAAGTTGAAACAATTCACTAAAGTAAGCCTTTGTGTCCCTACCCTTATCATATCAGGTTCTTGCAACCAATAGCACAAATCAATTTGCACAAGCTAACTCTTATCTTCATATATAGTGCATATCTCTACCCATGTCTTGAGGCAATGTCTAGTTTCTGGATGTGAAATAATAGCCAATCAGTGATCATACTGAATATGTGTTCCTTTATTAGTGAGTCCTTCTGGTAGAACTCATCAATCAGCCATTGTACCTCTTTTATCACTTTTTATATAGGTATATTAATCATGAATGGACTGGGTTTTATTGTATGACCATTGGTAAAAACACATCAGACCTCATGTATCAAGTACTGTTAACATCCCCTCCTTATAGGTAATCCAGTTCATGCTACCCTCAGAAAGCTGGGGGATATTGAACCAAGTGTTAGTACTGGGGAGTATGATATCCATTTTCAAGGTGGGGCCCATAACCTAAAGTGAATTTAAAGTAGCAGTGAAAAGAGAAAGCAACTATGTATAATTTTAGTCTATTGTAGGACTCTAGTATAAATGCATATACTAATAGTAACTAGTTAGTAGAAAATAAATTCAAGTAAAATATGCACTCATATCTCAGTCTACTGTAGGTCTGAGATGTTTGTCAAGAAAATATTTGTCTATTTGCTATTATTTAGGGACTCTTTGAGCTGACTCCCATTCCAGGGTTGTGTCTTTGTCTTGAAGGTAAGCCATGTATTGAGTTATGTCTATTTCAGACATCTGAAGATCTGTACAGTGATATGCAAACAGTCTGGAAGTCCTGGAGTCACTGATATGGCTTTCAGAGTTTGCAGAGTTTATAGATATATGTATGAACTTTACTGGAATTGAACTGGAGTTGGAAACAGATTGTCCCTACACACTATAATTCTAGAATATTTCTCACTATACAAAAACACTGATGCATATACTAAGCAGTTATCAACAGCTGTTTATGTAATATAAGTGTGATAAAGATATTATATCTCTAGATCATCTCTATGTATGTGATGCAGTTCAAGAGACCATATATATATATGTATGCTAAGTAGTTATGAATAACCGCCAATGTTATCACAGTGATGACAGTATAGAAATTAGACTGTGCAAGGCCAAACATAAATAGAACTGTCTTGAAACCCATCAGTTCCCCTAAATAGAGATATGCTGTACTAATTTATAGAATCCTTTGTGAAGTACTTGTTTGTCTTGCTTATATGAAAATACAGTTCCACACATCAGGCATGAAAAGATTATCTAACCAAGAAATCACAAAGAAATCATGTATAGCTTTTTGAAGAGAAAAAATCAGATTAAGGACCTTGTGCAAATACTGGTAAATTGCATAAAAATTTGGAGGAAAATTCTGGGGAATGGTAAGAAAATGGTAATCCACCTTCCATTTCCCCAGAATTATGTTAGGCTATATTTATCTATTCAAAGTGACCTCTATTCAAGTTCTTTTAGCCAGGAAAAACTTCTCTGTCCAGTGCCACCCACTTATTTGACTTGAAGATCGTTACAGTTGTCACTTACGTGACTCGCAACATGAGAAACTTAAGTGTGCTGAGGACAACGGCGTACGCGCTTCCCAATGGTCACGATGGGCATGTTATCCATGCGCAAACCGTCGATCTTGATGAAGATGTGGTCCTCGTTGCGTCTGAGATCGTTAATGGTGAGGAAGTAACTATCCAAATATGGAAAGCTGACGGGAGGCGACTGGTGAGTATCCGTTGAGCACGACTGCAGTATTTATATTCGATATGCAGCACGCACTTGCCACAGTGACATCCTCCGCTGCGCGCGACACGGCTACGCAAATAGTGTCGCTCACGGTGATCGCAGAGACGCGCACTCTATGTCTCATAACCCGCGCTGGGGAGATCGCTATTATACCCCTGGACGACTCTACCACGATGGACATTGTGGGAACACTCGCGCCAGGAAATGTCCTCGCTGTCGCGCCTGCCCCCGACACCTCGCTGCTTGCTATCATCACCTCCCCGCTACCCACACTACACCTCATGTCCCCCAGCACCTTTACGCTCATATCCTCCGCGCCTCTCATGACTCTCGACCGAGGTGTCGCTGCCCCCATTAACCTCGGCTGGGGATCCAAGTTGACTCAGTTCCATGGCAGTCTCGGCAAGGGCGCCGCACAGGCGCAGCCCGCCGCGGCTGCCGGGTGTACAGCGACGCCCGACGATGACGCTTTGCCCCGCGTATCGTGGCGTGGGGATGCCCAGTTCTTTGCTGTCTCATCTTTGGAGGGTGACGCGCCGGGGAAGCGCGTGGTGAGGGTGTACAACCGCGCTGGTGCGCTGCAGAGCACGGCGGAGGACGTGCCGGGCCTCGAGCATGTCCTTGCATGGCGGCCCAATGGAGGGCTTATTGCGGGAGTGCAGCGCTTTGGGGGTGTTCCGCGTAAGTGTAGAGACGAGGACGTCAAGTGGGCATTGGGGATCGGTGTTGATAACCGCCACGATGTTGTGTTCTTTGAGCGGAATGGGCTCAGGCATGGAGAGTTTACATTGAGGGAGTTATCTGGCGCAAACTCAACCTGCTCTCCTGCCCGTCCCTGGGGGTATAAAGTGCGCGAACTCGGATGGAATACCGATTCCACCGTGCTAAGCGTATGGCTCGAGCGAGACACGGGAGATTTCGGTCCGTGGTGTTGTCTTCTCGTGTCGTTCAATATACTCACTCTTTGCAGTGCAATTATGGACAATTGGGAACTACCACTGGTACCTCAAACTCGAACTCCCCGCCCCACGCACTGGTCGGCTCACGTCTGTCGCGTGGCACCCCGAGGATCCTTTGCGGCTCTTTTTGCTGACAGCTGGTGAGTGGGTATTCTCTCACTACGGTTTCGAAATGTATGATTGATGCCTCTTATATGGCAGACACACTTCTGGCCACATACCTCACAGTGTCCACCGCGTCATCTCCGTCATCCTGTGGTACAGCACTTGTAGGCGTCGTCGATGGCGGTTCGTACAAATTTTATCCTGGTTGTCTTGTACCTATCATTCATATATAAACGGACAGACGCGCTCCTCCTCACCCCGTTCCGCACCCAAAACGTCCCACCGCCCTTGTCTTCAGCGCGTCTCCCCCTCTCCTCACCCCATACTCCCCCTATGTCTCCCGTTCTGCCCCGATCCCAATCCCAAGAACAGTCTCACATACCGCTCCACATGGCATTCGCGCCACACACCACTTCCAGCACTGATGTCTCCAAGCCCTACGATTTACTCGCCCTTCTTTTCTTGCCGCACACTATCGCAGTATACAAAATATTCACTCCAATTGCGATGACGAAGGGCAAGCACGAC
>QFEC01000034.1:0-11841 GCA_003316585.1 Gomphus bonarii | reverse complement strand
AAGCCCACAATGATATCTGTCTTTCCAGTATTAGTGACCACAAATGGGAAGACTTCAGAGTGATCCTTTATCTTGATTCTGAGGGTCACTGTGTGAGTGATTGGTCCCCCTTCATTGTGGGTTCCATCCACATTGTAGACAGGTAGGGGTCTTGGAAGTTGTTCCATTTGCAAACATTTTGCTTTTGCAAAGCCTTCATCAATATAACACCCCATTGCCCCACAGTCCAGAAGTGCTTCAATTGTGAACCCTCTTTTGTCTGTCAGTGTTTCAATGGTGATGGGTATCATCACCGATGACTGATTGATTCATCTAATCCACTGCTTCCTTCCCCTCAATTCCTTGACTGCTTCCATGCTTTCCTCCCTCCTCATTCTTCATATGGCTTCCACCACCTCTGGTGTCACTTCTGCTCTCCTTCCTCTATGCATCCATTGTCTCAGTACTTCTTGTCCCAACTTGTCATTTTGGTGCATCTTCCACAGCACTCACTCTGCCATTCCCTCTTTAGGCTGTTCTTTCTCTTTCATTATCACCACCCTCTCTTTTCTCTTCTTC
Organism: Gomphus bonarii; assembly: GCA_003316585.1. Classification (NCBI taxonomy): domain Eukaryota; kingdom Fungi; phylum Basidiomycota; class Agaricomycetes; order Gomphales; family Gomphaceae; genus Gomphus; species Gomphus bonarii. The sequence goes on along the minus strand of QFEC01000034.1, from coordinate 11,283 downwards.
TCTCTCTTCTTTTCAACTTGCAAGGATTGCTCTGGGATGGTTTCAGGTTCAGGTTCAGTACTTTCTTCAACTGCCAGTGGTGTGAAGTAGTTTACAGATACCCAGGGCAAGGAGGACATCCTTTTCACTCCTGCCCCTCCTGAAAATCCTCATTTTTCAACATCTCCAGCATCTCCTTCCTCTCTTCTTTCGTCCATCCATCTATTGTTGCTTTAACCTTCTGCATGCCTTGGAGTTTGGGGCAGTTTTGTGCTATGTGCCCTTGCTCTCTGCAGTCAAAGCCTGTCACCATTCTTACTGGTTTCCCTCAAGTCTGGTCAACCTCCATAGGCTGTGGTCCCTGTGTGGATGGGGGAGTGAATGGCTGAGGAACAGTTTGACCTTGTGGAGTATAGGCCATTTTCTGGCTTCTAGGAGTCTGCCACACCTTAGGTTCTATGGTCCCCTTCCTCATTTCCTGGTATTCACGTAGATGGCTATCAAAACAGAGGGCATATGACTTCCACTGGTCATACGTTGTTGGGATGGTTTCCAGTGCATAGATCCATTCCACCACTTGTGGGGATAGGTTTTTCTTGAGGAGCAACATATCCTTCATCATTATATCCTGCCTGTGACTAGTGTTCCTCAAACTCCACAAAGAACTCTGCTGCTGGCCTCCCTTCTTGTTTCAGTTACTCCAGCCTCCATTGAGCCGTCTCCTGTTTGTTTGGGTCATGGAATGTCACCAATAGCTCCATACAAAAGTCCTCCCAACTCTGGTAGCTGAGTGCCCCTGCTTCTAGTTCCCCTGTGATATGACTTGCCCACTGAGCTGCAAACTTCACCTTCATATAGGACAAGGCAAAGCAGATTTTTCACATGTGATCCACCTGGAAGTACAATGCCTCATCTTCAAAGTTCAGGTAGAGCTCATGTAGGAAAATATCAATCTTCTCTGCTGAGCCATCAAATGGTTCTGGCCTTGCAATTTTGCCTCTCTCTTGGTTGGTTATAGATGCCAACTGGGATACCTGTAGTGCAGCCAGTTGTTGGTTGAATTGGTGTGTTTGACTGGTGACCATCACAGTCAAGTTGGCATTATTTTTCCATACGCCATTTAGAATCTGTTGTAGGAGTTCAACATCCATGATAGGAGTATGGGAGTCTTTAGCTAATGTCAGTAATGACAAAAGCCTCAGTGTTATGGAGTAGAGTAGAGATTGAGCAATGAAGCTTGTCAGTGTATTGACCAGCTCAATACTGAGCTTTAACTAATTACCTAATAACTGTACATGTAGTCTGGTGGAATAGTGGAGCCCAAATAACAAGTAATAGAAAAGAGAATGGGAAAATCATAACATCTTCCCTCTTCCATCAGATACATGATATGATGAAGATTGGAGGGGGAAATCTTGGAAGGGCAACCACCAGAGGACTTGGTGATGTCAGGACAGTGTTTCCTGTGAATCTTGGAGATGAAACCAACAGAGACACCAAGGTAGGAAGAGATATAATGGCCAGAATGACCAGATTTAAGCAGTTGGATGATAGAGTCTTTGGCAGCAGAGAGAACTTCATGGTTGAAAACAAGGGGGTATTTGGTGTTGGTTGGATGGAAACAAACCTTAATTATGATCATGTGGTGTCATGTGACATGTCATGTGATTTTGAGCTCTGTATGTATCATTTTTTGATGAAAAAAATAGAGGGGACAAAACTGTTCACATGTTTGATTATTTTAAATGATTAATATCTTGGCCAATATTGAGAATTACATAATTATCCTGGTGAGTGACCTCAAGCTAAGATGCAGGGCTATCCTGATAAATTATATCAGATTTTGTGCTTATGTGATCATTGCATTATTTGCTACACAATCAAAGTGTTCACAACATGTGAATGGTTTTGTCCTCTACTGTAAGTACTTGCACTTTGAGCACTATAATTAATACACACACACTCTCTCTCATATATATTATATCCTACATATCCTCACAATATATCCTAACTGTCTGTCAACCACCAATCTGTTGGGAATAGTAATGGTATTGGGGTAATTACTGTACTATGTCTGAGTTCTAATAGACCCATGTGGATGCTTGCTATGCTCTGCCATATGTGTATGAGTCTGTGTTTGAGTTTGTCAACACACCCTTTATTACTTCAACACAATCCCCTACTATGGCAGGTGTTCATCTTTATAGTATACATATCTATGGTTTATTCATCTGACTTTCTCTAGGATCACAACATTCAAGCTTGCAACACTTCTTATCTTACACAAATGTTTTGAACAAAGCATATGCTTTAACCAATCACCACAATCTGTGGGATATGATTATATAATACTTCTTGAATATTGAAAACTTATAATAATATATTAATATACATGTGATCTTTGTCAAGTATATCATAGGCAAGACTAGATTGGATATCATGACAACTCTTGTCTATAAAGTAAAAAGCAATGGTATGAATATCCTCCAAAATAAATATCCTCCAAAATAGACATGTGAGAGGAGCATACATTGACAGTATGAATTCATATGGCATAAATATGGTTATCTTATGTGTTCTGGCTGCTTTATGTCAAAGGATGTAAAAACTTATGATGTATAAATGTATACATAACCTTTTAACATATCCAAAATGGATTAAGATATCCAGGCTAGGTTAGTGTGTTCTACAAACATCTTATATTTTAAAATTCAACTACTGTACAGCTATAATTTATATCATATCACCATTACAAATATGCTCCTATACTATTCTAGTATATCTTGCTAATCAAAATAAATCTATCTATACAAATGTTGTACATCTGTCAATATCTTTTATAAATCTAATTTACAGTATTCTTATATGTTGGAGACAGTACTTTTATAATATATATTATATAGTCCCAGATATTGTAGTACATAGACTTTTCAAACAACCTCCTATGCATGAGTAACTGAGGCCACTTACTGAATTGAATGGTAGCTGGAGTTATCAGTCAGGTTGATCAAGGGTACCAAGGCTAAGCTTTGGTCAAGTTGTACTGTAACATTTCCAAGAGACATATTGGATGTACATCAGTAAGATCACAAAATTCTTTTCAGCACTTGCACAAGTCATGAAAAAGTCCTGAAACCTGAAATTTTTTTTGTGTACTTGCTGATGTACCCAGTTATAGTCTATTTTATTATAGTAGGTTATAGGTTTTCCCCTAGCCCTATAGAGAGGTAGAGTCAGTAACCACATCCTGTTTATAATCAACCTCTCCCTCTCATCCAATACTACAGTAAATAATTCATATACTGTGGGAGGTACTTAAATATTATAGATTATTCTGACAAAGTTACAAAGGTGCACTGGCAATACCCTACATGAGGTTGAATTTCCATAATTTCAAAAGTTTATAAAAAGGTATAAAATTTATATGTACTTTTAGCTAGAGTCTCATAGATTATCATTCGTCCTAGTTCGTGAGTTTCATCTCAATCTTCGCCAGTCGCGTACGCGTACCGCTATATGTGGAAATTAAGTAAGGCGCTTAAAGTCGCATCCTTTCCCTTCACGCCTGGAAACGCAACAACACACATGGAAGAAGATGATTTGGTAGATCTACCCCCTGTGAATATCCAAAGCGGGTTCTTCCACTTCGATCCCCCCAAGAATTGGCAGGAACTGGAGATTTTACGCGAACAGCTGGAGACATACTACGACGCTGCCTGTGACGCTCCTTTGCGATCCAATCATGTTCTTGTTGTGACTGGCTATATGAGTTGTTACCATGATCCGCCGTCCCCCGGAACACGAGAGTTACCTCCACTCATACGGCAAAGCACTGGTTACGCCTATACCATGCCGAAGCTTGTGTTGAACTCCCCCCTCCAGGTCGGAGACAGGAAGTGGTCACAAGTCTGGACAGCCACGATGACCTCGGAAGATTTACCTGACGTTCCACCAGCACTTGTTGTTGTCAAACTATTTCAAGAGTGTTTTTTCAACGCTCGCCCTGGCTCTAAATCTGTTTGGAACGAACAGGTGGCGCATGATTGGTATCCTGGGGCACGGCTAGCCGCTAACGAAGCATTTGCAGCTGATTGTATGAGATCATTACAAGGTTAAGATTCTTTAATATTTGAATTCGGGCGTTGAAACGACCAATTGTTTCATTGTTTCATTTAGGCCGTACTGTGCCATGGTCATATGGCTTTTGCAAGGTATTTGTTATCTCTTCGTTTAGTCAGAGTATCTCAATTGCCCCAGTGCTTGCTCCCGAACGGAGAAATGACGTTCGGACATGTTATGGAATACATCGATGGCAAGACTGCATGTGAAGAGACCATCTATGAACTCGGAATGGATAAAATCAAGATATTTAATCTGGTACAGTAAATCTACCAACTTTCCATCTGCACTGATATACTCGCCACTCAGTTGGACGCAATTGCCATGGCAATACACGAAACTATTCAGTGCGGTATTAGTCATCGCGATTTCACCGGAAGAAACGTGATCATTCAACATAACCCTTCTACTCAAGGCTATAAAGTTGTGGTGCTAGATTTTGCATTTTGCAATATGTCACCGCTCTCATGCCGACATATTAATTACTGGCTAGAATTGGGAAAGTAAGACCCGTATACTCTTCTTATGTCTAGTACTTCACTCGGGAAATACCAGGGCCTTCACGATGTTCAACTATTTGGAGAGCGGCACACTTATTGACTCCTGGATTGAATCTCGTTTGGAAATGAATCTACCATATCATGAAGGATTGGCCGTGCTCGCAGAACGGAGAGTTCCGCCTGTCTACGATCCGTCCGACTGGTGGACCCCTAATAATCCCCCGTGCTCTCCCAAAAGTTCGACGCTATCTGAGCAACCCTCTGGGTGGTCGAATAAAGATCAGCTCGCAGAGCGCAGACTTTCGCCCGTGTACGATTCGTCCGACTGGTGGATTTCTAATAATCCCCCGTGCTCTCCCAAAAGTTCGACGCTATCTGAGCAACCCTCTGGGTGGCGGAATAATGATCAGCTCGCAGAACGGAGACTTTCTCCCGTCTACGATTTGTCCGACTGGTGGACCCTTAATACTCCCCCATGCTCTCCTAAAAGTTCGACGCAATCCGAGCAACCCTCTGGGTGGTGGAATAATAATAAGCACGCAAGATGGCCCAAGTCAAGCTCGCCATCATCTTCGTTATCGAAAGAGACCTGAATGAGACTGGCAACGAATGGACCGGTAGGATATCGCAGCGTTGACATTTTGATCATATAATTACTTTTATCTTTTGATCCCAAAAGATGACCATTGTTACCCCATGGCCAAATGCACTGTTAGACAAGATACGAAACTACATCTGACAAGGCTCATAGCTAGATCAACAAGACCCGTCCAATCCACCAAGTCTTCAAATTTGGGCAGCTGTGATGCAGACACTGGAGCCCTATAAACATTCAATTTGAGGTTATTTGTACTAATTTTGAGTGGTCCCCGCACATAAACATAGGAAAGAGGTGTACATGAGGCTTACATACGATAGAAATCATCAAAGGAGATTGTCAAGTACCACACCCCGAACCCTCGGTTCACTCGGTACTGTCAACTGAGACTCCCGCACAACCCATCCGCACGCATATACCCTGTATCTTTCGGTTTCTCATCCAGCATCTGTAAGGGCAACTCCCTTAGTTATTCCAGAGGTATCTCATGGGGCTAAGCAGAGGAAATCCTAAGTTTATATTACTGCTACCTAAATACAGCATGACTAGGGTTCTCACCTAAGCAGAGGAAATCCTAAGAGGAAAGTCTAAGGATTCTGCTGCTAGGGAGTCTCCCTCTATATATACTCTTTTACCCCCCCTTACATAAGTGGTCTGTGTGCTGATTTGTAAGCACCCATCCCAGTGCTACCCAAGCCTACCTCCTGGTACCAAGTCTGAAGCCCAGGTACCTGGCTCTGGGCCCCTGTCCTCTATTATAGAGTGTCTAGTTGTGGGGCAACGGACATTACAGAGTTGACGGACATTCCAGAGTTGATGGACATTCTGGAGGTGACAGACATTCTGGAGGTGATGGACATTCTGGATGTGAGAGATTGACTCTGGAGGTAACAGATCGAGTGGAGTTTGAATAGGAGATCCCAGAGTTGAATAGGAGATCCCAGAGTTGAATAGGAGATCCCAGAGTTGAATAGGAGATCCCAGAGTTGAACCGGAGTTTGAAAAGGGTCGTCCCCTGACAGCATCCCCCCCTTACATCCTGCCTATGAACCTTTGGTTCACTCAGCACCATTGACCAGACTCTCCACGTATCATATGATGACCACAAACTCACAAGTCAAAATATATGTCAGTTTGGCTCAGTACCACCCACTCCTTCACACTCCTATTCTCTATTTTCTGTCCTCAACCCTATCCCCTATCCTCCCTGTCATCTTCATCAATCTCCCTTCCAATTTGCCTCATTCACTTCATTTCAGTATGCTTGGTTTGCACATAGGCATACATCCCCATTTTCCATGTTCTCATCTGAATTAATTTACATTCTTATAGTCTCATTTCCATCATCTGTTTCCATGTTTATGGTCTTCCATCCCCATGTCCCTTAGTATAAAAAGTAGTACCTCATTTGTACAGTAGGGGACAAAACCATTCACATGTTGTGAACACTTTGATTGTATAGCAAATAATGCAATGATCACATAAGCACAAAATCTGATATAATTTATCATGATAGCCCTGCATCTTAGCTTGAGGTCACTCACCAGGATGATTATGTTATTCTCAATATTGGACAAGATATTAATTATTTAAAATAATCAAACATGTGAATGGTTTTGTCCCCTCTATTTTTTTTCATCTAAAAATGGTATATATTAATATTTGGTATAGCCCCCATTTGCCCTCATCACAGCCTGCACCCTCCTAGGCATACTCTCAATTAACTTCTGACACACCTCAGGCTCTATCTTGTTCCATTCCACCTGAACCCTCTTCCACAACTCATGCACTCCATTAGGGGGGTTTTCATAGTCAGAAAGGTGTTTTTTGACAATAGTCCAGAGGTGTTCAATGGGATTCAGGTCAGGAGACTGAGCTGGCCACTTCATGACCTCATAACCATGATCAGAAACCATTGGGTGGCCTTCTTGCATGTGTGCTTGGGGTAATTATCCTGTTGGAAATGATGTCAGTAGAATCTTTACCATAATACTCCAGGCTAGCTGGAAGATCTTCATCCAAAATCTGTCTGTACAACTCCCCATCCATCCTCCCATCAATTTTGACAGCATATCCAGGTCCTTCCCACAGTATACAACCCCACACCATCACAGAACCTCTACCAAACTTCGGTATTCCCTCAACCAGCCTATTATTCAAAGGCTCTCCAGCCTTTTTATAGACCCACCTCCTTCCATCTGACCACAAGTGATTGATTTTGGTCTCATCTGACCAGACAACATGCTTCCAGTCCTCTACAGTCCACTCTGTTATAAAATATGCAGTTATACTCATTATATACAATACATAGAAGAAAAGTACAAAAATCAATAGTTAGAAAGAAAACAGACTACCCTACCCAGTATATGTGCCCAGAATCCAAGTAGACACTTACACTGACAATCCCCAAAAGAAACTAGATCAATAGCTTCATTTCTCATAGTTACAGAATGTTTTAGATACTACGCAGACATGACACTTTGGTCCCCGGGCAGGGAAGTGCCTGGGTGGCTAAGGGATGGAAGGAATGAAAAGGACTCACAGGGTCAACCCTGGAATGAGCAGGCAGCGGTCATGGCAGAAATAAGAGGTGGAAGGTATATAAATGGTATACAAGTCAACCAGAGGACTCAGGAGTTGAGACAGGAGAGAAAGGGGTGCATATATGCAGCCACAGGCATCAGCTGGTGCATTGTAACCGATAGAAGCAACTGGGACTCAATGGAATGATTGGAACAACAAGAATACATACCAAAGAGAAGTCTCAAGCATTTTCAGAGGTTACCAATTGGAAATGGGGAGCAGAATATGTGATGCAGTGATATGTATAGCACAGGACTTCGATGTATCTATCCCAAAGGGGTTTATTTCTTTCTTTTGCTCATAACATGTTAGAATTGCAACTTGTATAATAACTACCTTAGGACATAGTAGATAAACTAGTTCTTCTTGCCCTCAAAGCAATAATCGCTCCTTGGCTTCATTGGCACTTCACTTACATCAAGATTGTGTTTTCCACCGAAGGCTCATCATTTGAGACCTGAATAAATTCACAGAAGTCATCAGTTACTATCAGAAGTGTCTCACAAAGTTTCGAGCACACAGGATCAATAATGCATTTGTTATTGAATTTTACATTTCACACAGATATTAGAGCCGAGCTCTTGATACAGGCACTAAAGGGCCATATAGACCACAGGAGATCTTCAGATAGTTACACAGCTACCACACAGCATACATCCTTAGATTAGAATCACACTTGATTCCCAGAGTAACATTCTCCAGTTAGAAACCATCCCACACCCCAAAGCTACTCTTAATTACACACTCTAGATATGCTTCTGCAAACTCCCTCCTCACCTTTCTATGCCTTGCATTAAGAAGTGGCTTCTTCTTCTTCACAACTGCCTTCATCCCTGCCTTCTTCAGGTGCCTCCTTACAGTTTTAGAGGCCAAGGGTTAATTAAGAATGTTTTTGAGCACCTGGGTGCCTTGGGTCACATTCTCAATCTTCCCTCTTTCCATGAGATGCATGATATGATGGAGATTGGAGGGGGAAATCTTGGAAGGGAAACCACCAGAGGACTTGATGATGTCAGGACAGTGTTTCCTGCAAATCTTGGAGATGAAACCAACAGAGACACCAAGGTGATATAATAGCCAGAATGACCAGATTTAAGTAGTTGGATGATAGAGTCAACTTTGGCAGCAGAGAGGAACTTCATGGTTGAAAACAAGAGGGTATTTGGTGTTGTTTGGATAGAAACAAACCTTAATTATGATCATGTGATATCACATGGCATGTCACATGATTTTGAGCTCTGTATGTATCTTTTTTGATGAAAAAAATAGAGGGGACAAAATTATTCACATGTTTGATTATTTTAAATGATTAATATCTTGGCCAATATTGAAAATTACATAATCATCCCGGTGAATGACCTCAAGCTAAGATGCAGGGCTATCATGATAAATTATATCAGATTTTGTGCTTATGTGATCATTGCATTATTTGCTACACAATCAAAGTGTTCACAACATGTGAATGGTTTTGTCTCCTACTGTACATTTGGTTGTGTGTGACTCAAGGTGGCATCCCTTGGCTTTGGGGACATGCACATAGGTTGTGGAGCCAAAGGCCCTGAAGTGGGTGACTGAGGGTTTATAACCATGCCAGGATTCAAAAGGAGTCTGATGGAGTAGTGCCAAAGTGGGGGAGGAATTGTAGACTTCAACAAATGCCATAGTGGCCTCACCCCAGAATGTGAGAGGGAGGTTGGCATCATGGAGCATGGAAATGATTCCTTCCTCCAATGTCTGGTTGAAGCACTCTGCAACTCCATTTTGCTGAGGTGTGGCTGGTGCAGTCTCCTGTCTAAATATTCCAGAAGAAGCAGTCAATGATGCAAACTCCTTTGAAGAGTATTCCCCTCCTTTGTCATCTCTCAGGGTCTTTATGGTCTTTCCAGTCTGGTTTTCCATCAATGCCTTGTACTGCTTGAATATGTCCAGTGTCTGGTCTTTGGTTTTCATCAGGTAGATGCACAAGGTGTGACTTGTCATCAATGAAGGTGATCCAATATTTGAATCCCTGAGGAGTGGGTACCTTCAATGGACCATGGACATCAGAATGGACAAGTTGAAGGATTTGGATGGCTCTGGAGGATGCTTTCTTTGGTAATGGCTCTCTGTGTTGTTTCCCATGAATACATACTTCACATATTGCAGGGAATGGAGTGTCTGAAGTGATATCCATCCCTTCCACCATGTCCTGACTGATGAGTCACTTGATGGCATCAATGCCAAGGTGGTCAAAATAATGGTCCCAAAGCTCCAAGTCCAAGGTCTTTGATGCAGCAATGTTTGCAACATTCACCTCATCCTGAGTGAGCATATCTCCATCCAGGTATGCAAGTCTCCCTTTGACGGTGGCTTTGACCATTTTATAAAACTTCAAGATGGTTCCCACAATCTCAACCCTGATCCCATGATGTACAGTCAAGAAGAGGACTGAGAAGAGGTTGTTTTGAAGTTGGGGAACATATAATACATCAGGGAGAAGTATGGGAGTTAATTTCTTGTCCTTTGGGCAGAAAACCACCATGCCAATCCTGTAAGGGCAACTCCCTTAGTTATTCCAGAGGTATCTCACAGAGCTAAGCAGAGGAAATCCTAAGTTCATATAACTACCACCTAGATACAGTGTAACTAGGGTCCTCACCTAAGCAGAAAATTCTAGAAGGAAAGTCTAAGGATTCTGCGGCTAGGGAGTCTCTCTATATATACTCTTTATGTAAGTGGTCCGTGTGTTCCTTTGTGAGTGCCCATACAGAGTTACCCAAGTCTACCTCTTACAGAGTAATGGATGTCTTGGAGGTAATGGACATTACAGATCAATCAGAGTTTGAATAGGAGGTCTCGGAGTTGAACCGGAGATTGAAAAGGGTCATCCCTTGACAAATCCCTTCAGAATGCGCCACACTGTTGTCTGCCAATTCTATGGGAACTCTGTGAGGTTTGAGTTCCTTAAACCAGTGCTGATGAGGAGTCATATGCACAGAAGCTCCTGAATCAGTGCACCAAAGGTAGCTGGCATTAAAGACAAGGTGGGCAGAGAGAGAGGATGGAGCACTTGCAACCATAGAGGCAGATCCTGCCGCTTCAGGAGGCTGAGTGAATGTTTCCCCTACATTGGCTTGTTTCTGCATGTGAATGTTATGAAGGACATCCCACATTTTCACTGGATCATCCTCAAGTCCTTGAACATGTACACACTGTCCTGCCTGTAAAGTCAAAGCAATCAGACCAGCTGCCATCTCCTGATCCAATTCCCACTTTTCCAGATCTGCAGACATTGTAGGGTACTTCTTCTTGTTATTAACAAGTGTTCACATACCCTTAGAGCACAACTTGGTAGTTATAAAGGATGACCAGCTGTGATAATTTGTGTCTGACAGCATGGGAAATTTGGAGAGGTGGTATCATTGTTGGAGATAAATGTAAATATGGTTTAGAGGTGTGCAATGAAAAGAGGAGGAGATTTGGGTTGTGCAGTGAGGTTGGTGCAAATATTTGTATAGTGTGAGT
>QFEC01000033.1:0-14599 GCA_003316585.1 Gomphus bonarii | reverse complement strand
GGTGCAGGTGTGGGTGTGGGTGCAGGAGCAGGAGCATGGGTGCAAGGGTGGTGGTGGCAGGAGTGGGTGTAGGAGTGGGAGCAAGGGCAATGGTAGGTGTGGGTGTGAGGGTGGCAGTGGCAGGTGCCAACTTGTCCAAACCCATATGTCAGGTACATCAACATATTTAATGTCACATTTAGGTATGTACACTATATAATTCATTGTTGTAATTAGCCTAGCTAACCATGGCACTGGCCTTCCTCTTTGGGGGCTTAGCAGTTTTGGATTGGATTTTCACCTTGTACATTGCCTCTAGCAGAGTGGTGGGACCTCTAATGTCTTCAACTGGCCACTTGTGCAAGAACTCAGCCTCATCTCCCTTGCACCTAGTGAGTTAACATACTATTTAGTTGTCTTATATGGAGAAAGGAAAACTGAAAGGAATATTTGCTTACACATCCAGAAATTCAATGGCAATCATTTTGCACTTTCCATATTGCACACCATAGTGTTCTCGGTTTCTACCAGTATACCAGGCTGGATCCCAATCCTTGAGAGAGATGGAAAGGCCATGAGAGAGATCAGCTTTTTCCCAGTCACACACCACCTGTTTCCAGCACATGTTCATGGAACCCAAGTGTAGCAGTGGTGGTATACAAATCCCTGGTGGGATCATGCCATGCTGGGAGGTAGGTGAGATGGTTGAAGGCTCAATGCCACTGGCTGCTGATCCTATAGTAACAGGTGAGTTGTGTTCTCCATGCCAGTGTGGTGAAGATCCATTGGGACTTGTTTCTCCAAGTGAATGGTATATATCAACAATTCTTGATACCATAGTCTCAATTTGTGTGCTGACAATTACCTGCACCTCTTGCTTTGTTACAGGTTGGTCCTCTGATCACTTACCAAGGAAAGATCTACCAGCCTCTTTAGGAATATGGTGGAGGGCATTGCTGTGGCCTTCTTCATAGTAGTAAAGTTCATCTAAGAGATACCTTATGAGTGTATCTTGCTGAAAAAAAATAAGAACATGTTTCTAGCTAAATGACAAAGGGTGAAAAAACACACATGTTCTCCTTCAGTCCATCCACCCCACCAGCAAATGGTAGCTAAGCTCCAATGCTTTCCAATTGGTGCATACATGAAACAATATTCAGCCCCACCTTGACAAAAGCAGTGTGTGGTTAAACGGCTTGTCCCAAGCTTGATACCTGCACCAGCAACAAACTCATCCTGGAATTTTTGGATGGTATCATGTGAGATATGTAAACCAGGCTGAACCAGCCCCCGTGCATTTACAGATGGTAAAATATAGTCTGCCTCTTGAAGCTCACAACCATATACAAATGCCCAAAGGAATACCAGCCACTCTTGCAAGTGGAACTCCATATCAACAGTAGGCATCTCATGTTGTGGATGTATCTCATAGCAATGACTCTGCAAATCAGCTTCTTTACTTAGCTTGTTTTGCCAGCCTTTCTGATTTTCCAAAGTGATGAGGTGTCAGAATTTATACCTATCATCTGTCCAGGCATCCTCAAGAACATGTCTGCATTGGAGTTTGGCAAACATGTAAATTAGTGTCAATCAATACCATAAAAGATTCAAAATCAGCTTACCTGGTCCAGATAGTCCAGCCACTTGTTACAAATGCATGCATAAAATAATGTTTTGCTGCTTTAGGAAGGAAATGATGATAGTCTCCTCTAGAGAGTGTACCCAATTCTCACAGTGTGGTAGGAGGGCACTGTGCATTGGACCAACCCATTATCATGTCCATGTATTCTTTGCTCATTGCACAAGAATGGAAACATATTCCTTTGGCAGTCTGTCAATTTTTCACTGCTGAAATAACTTCATCTACTTTGGTTGACAAGGCTGGATTTCCATTCACAAGTTGTCATTCTGCATCCCAGACCCAGTGCCCCTGGTAACAGCCATTTTGATCACTATCATTACATTAGAAACCTTTAACAGAGTAAGGTTATAAGAGTCATGTACCCTTGGTGCCACAATATCTTTAATGCAGAATAGTTCTGCCAAGCTGTGGCAGGGCCACATGAGTCATCTCCAAAGTACTTGGTGCAATAAATAATGCCAGGACCCAGGGAGAGGCTTGGATACACTTCTTGACAAATGCACCCACCAGATCTTCTACAGCCCAGTGTTGTAAGCTGCCATTAACATGATCAGGACATCTTGGAAGGACCTCCATCCTAGCCTCAGACTCCATGAGTTCTTTCAACCACATATAACCCTGTTGCTGGCATTGTTTGTATTTTTCAGTCATATATGGTGCTTTGCCAAGCCTTTTCTTTAGCTCTTCTTTACCTGCAGCTAGCCAGGTGAGGCTTGCTGTTGATGCTACACTGGCTGACTTCTGTCTCTTATGTTGTAAATAGAGGCCCATCACACATAGAGGTACTAGAAAATAGATAGAAAACACAAAAAAAGTAAAATAGCTAGAGAACACAGGCTCACACACAGGATATATGCATCTCAGAACAAACTAGAATAGTACTCCAAAGATACATACAAAAAAGCGAACAATTCAAATCATTTTCCATAGCTACAGGCATTTTTAGATAGTACGTGGCCATGGGATTTTGCCCCCAGGGTAAGAGGCGCCTGGGAGGCTAGGGAGCGGAAAACATGGAGAGAAAATACCAGGCCGACCCTGAAACATGGAGAGAGTGGAATCAAAGAAAATAGATAGAAGGAAGGTCAGAAATGGAATGGATGGAGTCTGGACAGCTCAGGAGTAAGAGGAGGAAAGAAATCATGCATATATGCACCTACTGGTGCCGTACTCATTGTCAAGGAGCTCACACATGATCGGGACTCAAGACAAAGAAGAGGAAGGTCAAAATATAAATAGAAAGGAAGGATGTATCATTTTCAAGGGTTACAAAACAGAAATAGCACACATAGATGCGACATGGTGACACGTACGACACAGAGGATCGCCGCACCTATCCCAAAGAGGTCATTCATTTTCTTCACTCACACATATGTCGAAAATGTAACAATGTATAAAGTAGTATTACTTGCCTGACACAAAAAGCAGTTTTTCTCGCTCTAACTGCTTGACCACTCCTTGCCACCGCTGGCACTTTGCATGAATCAACATCGCGATTCCCAGCTCAGGCTCATCGTTAGAGACCTGAAGAAATTCAGAGAAGTATTACTAGCATTCAGAAACCTTTCTCACACGTTTGTAGACATATATGAACCCTATACAATTTCGTATTGATTTTACAGACTTTACTGACTTACAGAGCTGAGTTCCTGGGACAAGCATCAAAGTGCCGCTTTGCGTTAAGGATGAGATATTCGACGACTACAGATTATAGGAATAGCATACATTCACAGACAGACACAGCATTTGAAGGATACACTACATATCTTCACCCAGGAACCACCACATCACTCCACAACTCCTAATTACATCTTATGTCCTGCAGATTGGGTTACTACAGAAGGCATGGTTATAACAGTGACTAGTAATTGGGTGTGACATTGTGACAGCAACAGCAATGTGCCCAGCAACCAACCACCAACAGCAGGTGCAAAAGCACACCAATGGTAACAGTGGGTGCAACAACACAATGCGAGTGCATCAGGTGCAGGTGCAACAGGTGTGGGTGTACAAATGAGGATAGGTGCAACAGGTGCAGTTGCATGAACCAAATGAGGATGGGTGTGGTGGGTACAGGTGCAGGAATGCAAACAAGAATGAGGATATGGGTGTGGCAGGTGTGGGTGTGCCTCCTCAAAAATTGGTGTTAGGTAGCAGTTGTAATTTCTCCACATGGTATGCTAGTGTTTTGGCTATACAGCCTGACAGAGGTTTTGCTAGAGCCTCCATTAAAATTATTGGTCTGTACACTTTGACAACTGTGTAGTCAGGCTTTGCTGGCATCTGAAGTTCATCATTGTAGTTGTAAGGACAACCTCTATTGCACCCATGGATTATCACATAGTGCTAACAAGGGGGAAATCTTAAGATTAACTACTATCCTCTGTATAGCAGAAGAGAGTCTCACCTAGCAAGGAGGAAAACCTAAGAGGAAAACCTAGGATCTCTCACTAGTGAGCCATCTGACTTATATATCTAAGATCTGTGACCTCCTTCCTCAATATACCTTACCTCTCCCTGGGCCCAAAAGTATGCAAAACTACTCTACAAATACCTGGTGCCCCTGGAGCCCAGTCCCTGGGCTGAGGTTTGGGTGTTTGGCCTGAGGGATATCTGTCCAGACCAATGTGTCTTATCTTAGTCTGAGTAAGCTCTGCCTCAGCCCTCCTTGGTCCTTGGTCCTTGGTTCCCCACCTCAAGTCTTTGTGTTTGACTTCAGTACTTTCAGATGGCCCAAAGGGCCTGAAGGTTCTGGAGTCTTTGGTGTAACCTTAGAGTTCACTGGTACACTTTTGGCTGAGCTGGCTTGGGTTCAGTCGGTGGTTGAAATGGGTTATCCCCATTCCTTTGGGTGGTAATTGAGATGGAAGGTGGCTCAGTAGATGTAACATAGGTGTGGAGTGTGGAGTAAGTAAATCTCTGCAGTAAGTTAGTACTGAGTTAAATAGTCCTGATGGGTGGTAGCTTTGTACAGGCTTTTTATCCCCCTATGATATGTTGTATCTGCTGGTCAGATATCTGTCTATATTTGAAGTGTGGCTCCAGGTAGTATGCACACTATTTTTGTAGGAAACATTCCCACTAGTGTGGTGAAAACCAAGGTAACCAAAACTTTTACTCTCCCATTCAATGTTAAGTTCCATTCTTGGCCAGTCATTGCAGAAACAGTTGAAACATCATTCCTCTCTTGTATTACTGGATCAAATATTGAATCTATCAAGTTCTGCTCCCTCATGTTCATATCTGTTAGGAATAAGGAGTCAAGCAAATACTGGAGTGAAACAATATGACCACCACACTGAATAAAGTGTAGGGAAATGACCAGAGATTAAATGAAAGGTCTAAGCATAAAGATGTTATGAAATCATAATAAAATCACAATAAAACTGTTGTGGAAATGTTGTAATTGTTAGAACTGTTTTAATTTACAGTGATAACTATTTCATTATATAATAGTGAGATATAGGAGGTAAGGGGCAAATGTTGCATGTGAAATGTGGTGTACATGGGGTAAAGACTACATGTGATAAAATAATAAGGGGGAATGATGTAGCAAATGTGTCATAGTGTAAAGTGATGGAAATTCATGGAAACATACATATAATTCGTCATGTAAACTGTCATGATGCTTGGGAATGTATGGAATAAATTGTGGCTTGCCTGAGGTCCCCCGGAGGGTTTTGGTTTGATTCCGTTGGGCGCTTCGGCTCGTTCCCATCGGGGAGGTCATCCATAATGCTCGATCTGGTAAGAAGTAATGATGGAAATTGGTAGGGACTCGACTCGGATGATGCTTGGTTCTATGATGGCTCGTTAGATGGCCAGAATGGAGATCCCTCGGCTCGGTATAATGAAATAACTTGCATATGCATGTTTTTCGCCTCGACTCGACTCAGAAAAATCTTGGATTTGGCTCGTGAGTTGATAATAAGATTTTGAACGTATAAATTTCTCAATATGAATTCACAACAGCATCAGCCACAGCTGCATTCCCTATTGAAGACACTGAACCTTCTAGCAAGAAATACGATACCTTATCTACGAAACAACTACGCCAACAAGAATGCGCTGCCCAATGGCGTGAATAGGACTCTCATAGTAAGACCTCCGTCAAAACATCGCGGGATGAGGATGAAACCTCTGATCATGAAGATTCGCATAGCGGCGCCAAAAAGACATACCTCTTCCCTGCGGAACGTAAGCGCATCGCCTTTATAAAAGGTGAATTTCACAAGGAAATGGACACTCCGAACGGGTACATTGTGTTTGCGCATATCAAACCCCAAGATGACCAGGAGTCGACTGCTAGCTGTCGGACCGTACCACTTCACCCTTTTGAGGCAGCACGACTAGCAGTTGAGAAGTGTGATGGGTGGCTGTTTGTGGAGAGAACGATCCGTGTTGATCGGGTGGGGTAATGGCGCGTAGGCGTTGGAACTGATGACACGTTGGGTGTCGGGGGCGATCGTGGTGGAACGTTGGATGATCCCCGCGCAACGTTATTTGTGGGTAACTCGGACTTTGCGGCGAAGGAAGAGGACCTGCATGTGTGGTTCGAGGGCGTCGTCAGTCAGGAAAGAGGAAGGACCGCCTCCGCTACCAGCCCCAAAAGGAATTCCCGAAGGCCAGAGTAATGATGATAATGAGGATGATGGCAGTGAAAAGGGGAGCGCCCAGGATAATTGCCCAAGATGGGTGCGCATTGTGCGCGATTGTGATACACAACTCGGCAAGGGATTTGCCTACGTCCGATTCTTAGTATTTCCTACCCTCCATCCTTACTTCCAATTCTAAACTACTTGATTCTACTACAGGATCGCGAGTGTGTATACGAAATACTGGGGCTTGAGCCTTCTAAACTCAAGTTCTCAAAGCGCAAATTACGCGTACAACCCTGCAAGATCGTCCCCAGCTCGTCCGTCTTAGCAACAACCAAGCGGCATAAAGCGACGTTTGCGCTCTCCGCCCGGGCCAAGAAATCAGAAGCAACAGCAAGTGCAACATCCTTCGCAGCACTGCTCAAGGGTGACCCGTCGTTGGGCAAGAAACTCGCAGGTCTCTCAAAGGAGGCGAAAGCTGTGAAACGGAGGCTGGCAAAGAAGAAAATTAGGGAGAATGTGAAGAAGGCGGAGGGCGGGAAGGATAGAAAGAGGGAGAGGCCACGGTTGAAAAAGAAGAGTGCTGGTATGGCGAAAGTAATGAACAAAAGAAGGGTTAGAAGTGAAAAAAGCGTCGCGAAAAGGAACGCGAACTGAGCATGGAGATGGGCTGGGGGTTAGGGTGATGTGCCAGGATAAAAATGATTTTTAATATTTTTATCGCCCGTTGGTGATCAGCACATGACGGTTGAAATAAACAAGGAAGCTTCAAAACGATCCCACTGCTTGGCCATCTCACAACCATCGGCTGGGCAGTTGCTATACGAACGGTCCTACTGAAGAGGTTGGTGCATGGTGCATGAGTACCCTCTCCTTGAATGAGCAGGCTACAGGTTCCAATGACATGTCTTTTCCTTGGTCTCTATTCATCCATGAACAATAAGTCTCTATAGTGCCAGTGTCTGCAACACCATTGTGATCACCTAAATTTTACCGCAGCAATAGGTAAGAAGAATAAGGGCAGCACAGCAACAAGAAACGACACCCGATGCAAGAGGAAGATATTCTGGTGCATTGTTCAAGCGGGCGTTTATCTCACATGAGCCACAAGACAACACTTGGGCCCTGATCGGGCTGTTGGTATCAACTACCTACTTGGGACTGGGCCAGTGGTTGTTCCTCTCTCTTCCTGTCTCTTCCTAATGCATCGAGAGTACTTGCCGGATCCAGCAATCCTGAGTCAGGGAGGATGAGTAAAGAGTCCGCCCCGAGCGGGGTGAACCATAACCTTATTTGACATCTATTAATACCTCAGGGAATTGTGGAAAACATGAGTTCTTTTTCCGCCTATTGTGAGTTGATCAACCCTTGTCTAACCCAACCTGCTCAACTGCGAGCAAGGCATGGTGCTGCAGGCTTTGGTGTCCTTCAAGAACGATGTCTCGACAATTACGTATATCAGGATCTATTCTGATGGCTCACTCCATATAAAGGCTGAAATCCGGTCCGATTATATTCGGCTCAGGCCACCCAGTATTCAAATTCTGTCATGTGGCCGGCGCTTCTTGTCGTCAAGTCAATTCCAAGAAGACGTCAAGTAAAAAGAGTCTTCTAATAATTACAACTCGCCTGTTCGGGCGCTTGAAGTAGGGAACAAACAAAGACAACCTCCAGTTAGCTTTTAAGTTTCTCTGCGCCATTTCAACTCTCTTCTCTCAACCACCACCCCACTCCATCCCCTCACTGTTCGCCTAGTTTTAACACCATGAGTTCTGTTTGGCACTCCACCGTCGACCCTCTTCGGACGCACTCCTCAGCGTTGATGAATGGATATGGCGAAGTTCTCTTTCGCAGACTCATCTCGGAACCGTCTTCCGTTGACCTCGTCGAACTCTTCCAACTGGACACGAACTCGAACGCGCTGGCGTCATACTTGCTGCAGACGTTGACCCATGACGCTGTAGCCAGTCTTCAATCACTTCACGATTCAGACGTGACTCGTCACCTGACTGCGGTTGAAAAAGTCATCCGCTCATACGCCACGGTAAGTTGCAGTAAAATTACAACGTGTTTGCGCCGCTTGTCTGAATTGCCACCCGTGCCTTGCTATTGCAGGCTCTCGCAGAACAAAGTTGTGCCACTCGCCTGGAAGCCAGTCACGACTCTGAAGCCGGTCAGGGAACACCAGTAACGACATCACCGCCACCATCTGGTTCCTCCAGACCCTTGACATGCGATGCGTGTCTAAAAATCAAAGGCGAAGATCAACCCGATTGCGGCCGCGAGTTCAGTGGCACCGTCAATCTTACGGTTAAAGACGATCAGTCGCCCCCCAAAGTATCTCTTGGGTACCATCAACAAGCCGTTAGTTGTTATTCACCAAAGACTTCTGAAACAAACGTTTTTGGGAGCCATTCTCTACCGTTTCAAGAATTCGGCTCTTTGGAAAGAAATGCTGCAACTCCCTCCGGACAAGGTGCCACGCCATCAAAGTCTCACAACAGTGCTACAGATTCCGAACTCGGTAACCAAGCGCCACTTCTTCATCTAACGTCTGTGCCAGAAGTAAGTGTTCCGCCACCGGCAGTTGCATCGTCTATCAGTGTCAACGACGGTATGTCGTGGATGGCTTTCTCAATGTCAACTCTTACCCATGTTCTTCTACTTCCACAGATAGCCCGAGGAGTATGCGGTCCAACCCTCCTTCCTGGCTCTGTGCTCCCTCTCCATCCCACTTGCCAACCCCGAGCTTTCTGCTCTATAACAGGCGTGTGTCGTCCCCGATGACTCACAGCTCACCCCAGGAATTGTTGCACACCCTCAACGACGAGTCTGCCTGCAAAGCATTGGGGGGCGTGACATTGGATGCTAGAAACTCAGATGAGGGTGATCACACACGGAACAAGATCCCGGCGGTTTCTAGTCAGCGTGTATCCTCCCCATTGATTCCCAGTTCCCCCCCTTCTGAAGAAGTGTCGCACACCCTCCTCAGCGACGATGAGTCGACTTGGAACGCATTGGAGAGTGCCATATTTGATGCAATCCACCAAAACGACGGTGACAATACACAAAACGAGAGCCATGTGTCAGCGGTTTCGAGCAGCCAGCTTGTATCATCCCCAGTGATTCGCAGCTCCCTTCCTGCTGAGGTGTCGCACAACCTCCTGAGCGAAGACGAGTTGACTTGGAAAGCATTGGAGACTGCCATATCTGATGCAATAAACCAACATGACAGTGACCATACACAACACGAGAGCACTGTGTCAGCCTCTTCCCTTGACAACGGCGTGTCGTCTGTAGTTTTGTCTGCCAACGGAAGTTTTGTGCCCATTGCAACCCAGACTCGACCTCCCCACCATCAGTCATTCAGACCATTCAGCATCTCACCGGTGCCCGAACACAGACTCTCAAATATACCAGTACCAAACACTTCCGAGATAGGCGTATCCGATGCAACCCATAAATCTCAAGCAGCCTACCTCGGCTCTGGATATTCTTGCTGGTGCCCTTCTCAGGGCCCACAAGCGGATCTCGGCAAGTTGAACACTGGAAAGACTTTACTTGCATCATTCAGTCAGGGTTCGTTGTCAACACCGAATGGATTTTTATCCTCCAGTGCTTCCCCTACTAGCACCGCTATTCTCATGGCAAAAGTGTACCGTCATATCAAGGTGCCAAAACCTATTCGGTTAAACGCAAAGGCAACGTTCCTAGACTGCGTCGGCAAGCGACACATTACCTCTACTGTTTACCGCTATTCCAGTGACCCATCCCTAGATCTCTGCATCCACGTGATGCTCTTCACTCCTGACTACGAGAATATTCTCGTCTTCTTGGAGAATGCCTTCAAGCATCTGGTGTCTACACGCGATCCCATGGAACTTGTCGAACTTGTATCCGATGCGTTCAGGCTTTGGCGTGGTCAATATTCCTTCGGAAATTCAATTTCTGCCTATCCGTTGATTGAATATACATCGCAACACTTGGTATCAAAGATTCGGCAGGAATTCATAAGGATTGCCACAGTGGTACGCAAGGCGCACTGTATCTACTCCTTTTTCAACGTGCTTACTTTTCCCAACAGACGGACAATGCTTCATTTGGTGCACAGCTGGGACCGATTCTCCGGCTACTTCTGCACCTTCGGACGTTGCCTTCAATCGCCAAACAATCATTGCGAACCATCGGGACCCTTGTGCACACCGTGCTCAATACTGCCGTTGAAACGAAGGATGCTGCGATTATCGCTGCCCAACGCATCAACTTTCTGTTGGCCTATTTCACTCAACCCATGGACGCCGGCGTTGAAGAATACTGGAAATGTGTGTGGCAGTCCATGAGAAGCATAGCTCTCAGCTTCATATATGGGAAGCTGCGATCCTTTGTTTCCTTATCCATCCATAACCTGTATTACGAGGTATGTGCTGAATCATTTATGATCATAAGCACTGAGGAGGTTGATTCTTATGTATTCACAGATGTACTCAAAGGATTCGGTGCTCTTCCTAGCTACGATGTTTGCCAACTTGAGTCCAAGCAAGGTACTCCGTAAAGTAGTCCCGATCAAGACACTGGTTGCTCTCTTGACCTCCATGCACCTGACCTCGCATCCTTCTTCCGCAGACTCTCGAAAGCAATGCGGAAAGACAGCCGCAACACTCCTCCTGCTAGTGTGCTCCGATACCCAAATGCCTGGATGCATCGCTTGTTCTTGCCACGTCGCTACTATTGTGCCAGAACCAGAGCGAACGCAGCCTAGCGCTCAGGTTCAGGCTCGGGCTTGTGCCTGCACAGCGCATTTGGAGCTACTGAGCTATGAGTCTCAGAGGGCGAAGTCGTTTGTGCGTGGGGGACTGTTGGATGAAGCATTTGAGGTATGTGTTCCTGCTTGCTGTTTATTTTCAAATCCTTTGGAGATGTCTGATTTGTGATGGGCAGTGTCTCTCGGAAATGGCGGCTATTGAGAGTTGCGTCAGTGCGATTCCAAAGGAGAACTAGAAGGACACGGTTCAGAGTTGGCGGTATCGTCGTTGCTGAAGAAGACGCGCATGGAACACACGGATGCATCCCGTGCACGAGTTGAGGGATCCCAGGTAGGATGGAAAGGAGGAAGTTTTCTTTTTTTTTTTTTTTTTTTTTTTTTGGAAGGAGAGGATGAGGGTGGGAAAGAAAGGAATAGATCTTTTCTTGCTTCCCCTCTTGAATTGGTCATCTTGTTGTTTGAAAATTTGTATTTCGCGTTTGATTGTTGCTCGGAAGAATGTTTTCTTGTTTGGGCCCAAGTGCCACCTCCTGCCAACCTATGCGTGCACGGACTGACAAGATTTTTCAACAAATGGATGCGCCTTGCTTCATGCAATGTGCGAACACATGCTCACAACTAATATTACTAGTGACTAGTCCTAGTTTCGGTTTCGTGTACAGTTGCATTGAGATTTTGCAGAAGAAAAAAAGTAGGAAGCGGGTTCATTGGAATACCACGTCCAGGTCATCCAGAATACTTTACAGAACTCCAGAATCAACTACTTTTTGGCTTCCTTATCTGAACCTGCTCAACAGACGCCAAAAAGATTACATCATCATTTCGACACGCCCATCCAAACTCATTTCGTGTTGGTACCAACACCGCGTGCGTCAGTCCATCAAAAATCACCTCAAATCCTTTATTTCTTAATTCTTTAATGGGTGACATCCGAATGAATTGGAACGATAGAGGGAGAAGATTACGAAGATTAACATGGTCCGCTTCTCTAGGGTGGAAGTTCATAGACAACATCAATAATTTACTTATGAAACACATTAATACACATTATCACTACATATGAGACCAAATTGCTGAGAAGAACATCAAACTCCACTGCATTCCCACACTCTACAACCAGCCAATATTCTCACCAAACCATTACTATCATGCAAACTCATCAGTCTCCTAAATGCTTTAGGAGTCAAACATGTTTGAAGAGGCATATTATAATATTGAGAAGAAAAATGGGTCATATTAAATTTATAGGATAAACACTAGGGAAAAGACAAGACAAACACTACTAGCAGGATATACTTAGCACTTTTGGCTATATAGTTAATACCCTTCGGAATAAATTACATAATATCCTGAAAATATTCTCCTGAAAGGTATGGCATAATAGCTACAAAGTGAAGTATATATTAGATAATTTCATGTACATTTGATAACAGGGTCAATAGTTTAAAATGATCATTCATTAGGACAGTTTTGTGACCCACTATTTCCTTGCTTTCTTTGTTTTATAACATATAATGGGTACGATTAAAAATTCTGAAAAAAAAAATCACATGACCTGTCACTACCTGTCACAAAATGTTTGAGCAGCCATACTCTACATTTATCTGCTTCTTTGACCATGAAAGCCATTTCTTCTGCTGATAAGGCAAATGCTAATTCTGTCCTCTTATTAGGTCATTCCATCTGGAAAGTAGAGTCTATTACAGGCCTAGGGAAGCCAACTGTTGGCAGCATATACCAGGAATTGGAAATAGACAAGGAGAACCATAAAGAAGGCAGGCTGAGGACATTTCCAAATTGAAAAATATCCAAAGTATTCAGATAACAAGTGAGGATACTGATAATAGTAAACTAGTTTCTAATTCTACAAGAATGATACTTTATATGGCAGACATAGGGGATATTACCCTTTGAGAGAAAAATGCTTTTGTCTGCTTTGGGACTAAGAATGATGGACTTTCACATGGTCACACATGTCAGTGATGCACTCAGGGGTAGATGGATTGGGAATGGTTACTATCCTTCCCAAGAGTATCCCATGTGTTTCTGACCCAATTGAGTGAGATAGCACCAGTGACTGCACATGTTTGTTGTTTCACCACCATCACTCATGTTTCTATCCCCCTAGTATTTTTGCTGAAACTATCCTTTGTACCTCCTTTTTATTTCCCTTCTTTTCCTATGTCCCCTGTCTCTCAACACCCTCTAATCTGGCTCTTCTACACCCTCTGCCTCTCCATTTGAATTTACTTGTTTCCCTCTCTTCTCCCAGTGTATATAATAAAATTTACCCCTGAGCTTGATCTCTGAGGAATATGGCTACATAAGGTAGGCTTTTATGTATTTATCATTAGTAAACCCTGTATAAACTGAGGCATACTGCTACACCAGGTGGATTAGTCTCTATCAGGTCATAAGTCTTAGAGTATCTTGTAGTTGTGGCCTTATGATAGTATCACCCTTACATAAGATCAAGCTCCCCAAAAGACAACCCTACATATCTCTTCTATCAATTTCCACCTTTATATCATGTTAGGCTCACTGCCAGAGGCATATTGGGATTCCCTGGGTGAAAATAACATCTTCCTCAGAAACCTACTTGTCACCCAAGCAGACCAACTTCAACTTCCACAGCATCAGAATAAGATCCTTCAGGACCAGCTGAGTGGCATCCAAAACAACCTAGCCAATGCTGCTTCAGCTGCTGCAATTGCTGCAATACAACAAATGTACACTAGGGAATAAAAGAGACATATTACATCCCCTGTCAACCCCAGATCAGACTGAAATCTAACCAGCTATATCTGAAACTAAACTTAGCACCCAACCCTGAAAAGTAACTTCCTTCCTATATCTATGTACATTTTGCTAACACTCATCAGTTCACAAGAGTTCCCCTGAAGGTCTGATCAGTTGACACTGGACACCCCTTAGCAATAGATATAGTAAGCAATAAAACTGTTCACATGTTTGGAAGTTTTGGTTTGTGTATGTAATATAAAGTCCATTTTGATTCTCAAAATTATAAAAAATATTATGACATATGCTATAGTATCCTGGCTATCCTGTGTACTAAGAATCAATCAAATTGATGTGGAACTTCCTGAGATATGAATATTTCATATCCAAGGTTTTGTTCAAACAGTTTTGTTGCTACACAAAGAATTGAATATTATCAGTATTTAGTATGGCCACCTTTGACTTTCAGCACACCCTCAATCCTTCTAGGCATACTCTCAATCAAGTTCTGACACACTTCAGCAGGTATATTATCCCATTCAGCCTCCACTCTCTCCCACAACTCCAACATCCCAACTGGTGGTGTCTCATACTCTCCTAACCTCCTTTTGATGTATTCCCAGAGATGTTGTCAGAGTTCAGCTTGGAGTTCAGTTTAGAGTTCATTGTCTGTTTCTTGTTTCTTGTTTATGTCTTTCCATGCCTTTCCATGCCTTGCATTTTCAGATTACATAATAAGCACTGGGCTAGGGTATACAAGTGTGACTGGTGTAACGGTTACCCCTCAGCTTGATCTCTGAGGATTACTGCTACACCAGGTGGGCTCACAGTAATCTTCAGTTTATACAAGAGTTACTAGTAGTAAATACATAAAGAGCC